>JABUQX010044574.1:55000-112500 GCA_015478945.1 Trachelipus rathkii
AATTTCTAAATAAGAATTATGCATTTCAGTAAATATCTCGAGTCTTTACTTTCTCTTGGTAACTGCCCATAAACGTACGCTATGCTAAAAAAGTGCGATTTTAATTAATTATGTAGTAAAGGAGGGTTAGAAAGGATTTGTTGATCGCTGCTTATGACTTACTGAAAACCATTTAATTGTTAGTATCATATAATAACATAATATAATTTCTATTCGGTCGTATATATACAATTAAGGATTCCGGTTTTTGCGGGTGCGTGGGGCCTCACTCTGGTGTGGAAAAATCTTTTGCTCGACCAACCCTATCATGGACACTATAAATATGACTAAATGTTAAAAACCCTTAAGACTTGCAGAAAATTTCATTAGTACTTTCTAAATACTTTTTCATTAATCCAGTAATTCTTACAGCATTGAATAGAATTGGGTAAGAAAATAATTCTTGGAGGGAACATTTTATTTGAAGTGAGATTAAAAAAATTTAATAACGATATATCTTCCCTGGACCCCTTTCACACTACAAATATAATTAAATAACGTGGTTGAAGCGGATTTTGAGGTTATGACAACATTTATAGTTTCAAAAATAAAAAAAAAAATATGTCGACAATTGGAATCCTTTTTTCCCCTATATATAATATTACTGTTGATTAAAAAGAGGTATCTGTCAACCGTTTTTTTTTCTTCTTCTTCCAGCTCCATTCTTATTTATATCCAATTTAAAACTTTGGGCGTTCATGGCTTTTTGATTCACTTAGTGTCAACAATTTGGCAGTCCTACAATCGTCGCTCGAGGGTTAAAAACACGAAGGAGGGGAGGTGAATTAGGAGGAGAAACAGAGGGGAAAAACAATGGAATAAAAGGATTAACGATTAGAATGGTTAATTTGGCTCATATATCCGTTTATAGTTAAATAATAAGGGGGATCTTATATGTATTATATTATGTTGAGTTCATGATTTTATATTTGTATATACTTTGTAAACTTGTGTATTGTTATGTAGCATTTAGATATAGGATGAAGTATACACGCACACACACATACACACATACACACACAACTACACACAAACCAACACACACACACACACCTACTCACACACACTAACACACACACACACACATACACACACACACCAATTATTATAATTGGGCATATAACCACTTATTATTCTTTAACAATAGATAATAATATATAATAATAATAATACATAACTAAAATATAATGAATAATAATCAATAACGGTATAAATAATAATAATAATCAATAATGATAATTAATAATAATAAGAGGATAAATAAAATAATAATAATAATAATAATAATAATAATAATAATATAATAATAATAATAATAATAATAATAATAATAATAATAATAATAATAATAATAATAATAATAATAATAATAATAATAATAATAATAATAATATATATAGTGATGAAATGCATAATTAATAATCACAATAATAATACTTAATATAATAGAATAATAAGAAAAAGAAGTATACTATGACTGGAATAATAATACTAATAAATAATAAGATAATTAATAAACAATGTCACACTAATAAGCTAAAGTAATAAGTATTAATTTATAATAATACAGTAATGAAATGAAGAATGATGATGCATAATAAATAATAATAGAATAATAATATAAATAAAAATTTTAATGAATAAAATAATTAATAATATAATAATAATGAATATATAATAATAATAATAATAATAATAATAATAATAATAATAATAATAATAATAATAATAATAATAGCTCTGCTTTATTTAAATTTGTTGATGTGCATCTTATGCTCAACTTATTCTATATAAAGAATATATAAACATTTAATCACAAATTTTGAAAAAATAAGTTGGGGTGAATCCCCATGTGAATATTCTTTCTTTTTCTATGAAATAGAAATCAGAGGTTTTTAATTCCGTACTAAGAAGTGCGTCTCTCTCTCTCTCCTCTCTCTCTCTCTCCTCTGCGGTCGGGATGGCTGCTCTCGTCGGTCTCGTCGTTCTCTTCTTGCGGTCTGCGGTGCTTCGGTGCGTGCGCGTGCTGCTGCGGCCGCGGTCGCTGGGGTGTCGTGGTGCGTGGTGGCGTGGTGCGGTGCTCTGTGCGTGGGTGCGGTCGTGCGGTGCGCGTGGAGCGGTCGGGGGTGGGTCGGGTGGGCGAGGTGTGGGTCTCTCTCATGTCGGGGTGGGGGGCCGGTCGCGGGGCGGTCGCGGGCCCCGGGGCGGGGGGGGGGTGGGGGGCGGTGGGGGGGGGGGCGGGGCGGGTCGGGAGGGGTGCGCGGGGTGGCGGGGGGGTGCGGGGGCGGGGGGTGAGGGCCCAAGAACGGATGGCGGGGGGGGGGGGGCTCGGTACGCAGTGCTGAGTTCCCACGGTGCGTGATAGGTGAGTAGGTTGGTAGGGTGGGAGGGTGGGTAGGGTAGGGGTAGGAGGGGGTGAGGGTGAGGGGTGAGTGAGTAGTGAGGGTAGGTGAGTATAGGTGGGGAGGGCGGTTAGGGTAGTGTGAGGTGGAGGGGATAGGGGTGGGAGGTAGGAGGGTGAGGAGTGGTGAGGGGGAGGTATAGTGAGGTGAGGGGGGTGAGTAGTGGAGTGTAGGGGTGAGTGTGTGAGTAGGTGAGTGGAGAGAGTAGGTGAGTGAGAGAGAGTGTGAGGGTGAGTGGAGGTGATGGGATTTTTTTTCCTGCTCTAGGGGTGAGGTGAGGTGAGGTGAGAAGGGGGGTGAGGTAGGGTCGCTATAGTAGATATGAGATATAAGTAACACGCACGCATTTTGGGGGTAGGGTGGCGTGGGGGGGGGGGGGGGGGGGGGGGTGGGGGTTCTTTTGTTCTGGGGAGGGTGCGGTGGCGTATATATATATAGTGAATATAATATCTGATATTGGGATATAATTATTAGTAGATATAGTGATATTATTCGCATCTCGTAGTCGGCTTCTGTGCTCGTCTCTCTGGTTGTTAATTGTTGTCTGTCTGTCTATATTTATATAATATGTTATATACTAGATTTTAGTTGTTTATTTTGACATATAGTATAGTGAGTTTATATATATATATTAATATATATATTATATAGTATAGTATATTATATATATATATAATATATTATATATATATGTATTATAAATATATATTATCAATATCAATATTGAATCACAGTTTCAATTCTTTTTAATTAAATAAAAGTTCCCCTAAAAAAAACATAAAGTCTGGAAATGAAATTAGAAAACGGGATGAGAGGGGAAAACAAATCCTGTTAAAATGTCCTCATGTTTGGTTGTTGCTATGACAACCATTCATCGTTAAGCCCCACAACTGTAATTTGTCCTATTCAGTTGTCCTATCTATCTTACAGTTTCTTGTCTTAATTGTCCTATTTATTTTTTGTCTGTTTGTGCCAATTTCCATAATTTTTTTGTTCATTTAACTTTTATCGCTATTTTTTTACGGCTTGTCCTTTTCCCTTTTATTTTTGTCCCATTTGTCCTTTATTCATCTATATTCTTTGTTCAACTTGTCCTTTTTAACTTTTTGCCGCAATATTTGTCCTTTTTCATTTTTTGTTTATTCTGTCTTTTTTGTTCATTATTTGTCCTATTTGTCCTTTTCCTATTTATTTTCTTTCTTCTATTTGTCCTTTTATTCATTTATTTTCCTTGTTATATGTGCCCTTTTTCATCTACTCCGTTTGTCTTATTTGTCCTTTTTTATATATTCAGCTTGTCCTATTTGTCCTTTTATTGTGTCGTATTTCAAAACTCATTTGTCCAATTCACTTTCGATTCTTTTTAAATCGCATTTTCAAGGCTTAATTTCTTGATTAATATCGTCAACTTCTTTATGCCGAGTAAAAAGATTGTTCTGCGGAAATTAATGAAGAAGGTATTTAATATCATTATTAGTATATAATTAAATATAATTAAATGTAGCTTTAATACCAACATACGAGCACACACACACACATTTATATATATTATAAGTTATTTATATATAGTCAAGATGCTATAATATCAGTAATATATATAATAGCTAATATCGTATATATATATATATTAATTATTTATATAATATTTATAGTATGTTATTTATATATATATTATTAAGTATTTATTGTTATAATATTTATTCTATTATTATTAATATTCTCTGCCCGTGAGTGGCGGTGGGTGACAACTGTAAAAAAAATATATATATAATATACTATTATATTTAATAATATCTAATATTATATTATACAAGCTAAGTAAAATAATTTATGGAGCAAAATTAACATTAGACAAAACAGCGCCAGAAATACGCGAAAATCAGTTTTCCCATTAGTTAAATAAACTTGGTGAGTAAAATTATTAGGTGAGTAGGATAAAATGGATAAGTAAAAAGAAATTTTCAAGTTAACCTTTCTATCCAGATAGAGGGGAAATCAGCAGATATCCTTCTTTAAACTAATAGACATAAAATTAATTGATGTATATGAAAAAGTAATAAAAAAAAATAATACTAACAGACCTGTTATTACACACCTTTATTAAATTTTTTTGGAGGGGTGAAGCCAGAGCCGGAGTCAATATAATTTTTACAGTACTATCAATCTATCTGATATGGAGTATTGTATATATTATGTAAGTATATGATATCTCCAATGAATATATTTAAATAATATAAATATATAAATATAAATATATATATATGTTATACTATATAAGTATTAATATATATTATAATGATATATAATATATTTAATTAGTATGCTAAAGGTATGTAATAATGGCAAGTGTATGGTGTATATAGGTATTATATGGTGATAGATATATATATATTATCTATTATATATATATAAGTATAATAGAGTACGAATAAGCCTAGTATTATAGTTGTAACGATTCTGTGATGGTCAAAGTTGTGATATTAATCAGCTTGGCTGCTTATCCCTTTGGGTTAAGGGATAGTGAATGTGGCGATTATGCTTAGGGACTATGGGTTGTAATACTTATTTCTTTTATCTCCTAATAAGTGTTTTTGTGTTTATCAAGTGCTTTTTCGTTTTGTTAATTTTAAATAAGGTTTTAATATGTGAAGAAACCGTATCTTATATCATTTAAGATAAGTATTTCGTTTTAATCTTTGGTTTTGTTTTTTAACTACATTTTTTTTATCATATGTCTTTTATCTGTGTCCATATCCATCGCTATCGATTGCTTGAATACGAACACATTTGAGAAAAATCAAAATAAAACTTTTATTGAGTCAAAATAATTCTCAATATAATAATTCTCAATGTAATAAAAGAGCTTCACACTTTTAAAAATATTAAAAAATAGTATAAATCTATGCTACCTAACGTAACTTAAAATAATCTTACTTAACGCAACATAACCTTACTTAAACCTAACCAAACTTATATAGAGGTTAGGAGGTAAGTATGTGTCACTGATTCCCATCGTGGTTCAAGTAGAACCCAAAAACACAAGTTAGTATAAATAGGTAAGAAGAGTAGTTCAAACTCTTCACAATGACGGCTCCCGTTCGTGACATTTTGTTCGAACTTTACAGTACTAGTGGAAAGAAGTCTATCTGATGCGTCATTGAACATCATGATATGGACATGAGCCTTTTTTTTTAACATTTTAGTTTATGACAGCTAGTTGTAGTTAGTTTTTAGGATAAGTCAATGTCATTTACTTTAACATACATGTAAGTTAGTTAGTCTAGTGTAGTTAGGTTAATTTGCTCTTAGTTATTATTATTATTATTATTATTATTATTATTATTATTATTATTAATATTATTATTGGATTATTATTATATTATTATTATTATTATTATTATCATTATTATTATTAATTATTAATTATTGATAATATGGAGATATTAGAGTTTTTTATTTTAATTATTATTATTATTATTATTATTTATTATTATTATTATATTATTATTATTATTATTTGATTATTACTTATTATTATTAATTATTATTGTATTATTATTATTATGTATTATTATATATTAATATTATTATTGAATTATTGATTGGATTATTATTAGTTATTATTATTATTATCTATTATTTATTTTATGAATTATATAATTATTTTATGTATTATAATTTATCTGATATTATATTAATTCATTATTATTATTATTATGTATTACTATTGATATATTAATTATTATTACTATTATATATTATTATTAATTATTCATTATTATGTATTATTATTATTATGTTATTATTATATATTATTATTAATTATTATTATTATTTATTATTATTATTATTTATATTATTACATTATTGTTTTGTTAAATTGGCAGGTTTAATATTTATTTTGTCTTTCATTATGTAATTATTTTTGTATATTTAATGTCGGGAATTTATCAATATTTATTATTTCTCCCTCAGTTTAATTTGTTATTTATTTATATCTGAATTTTGTTTGGTTTAAAGTTTGGAGATTGGGGGAAAGTCAATGCAAGCAAGAGGTGTAATGGTAGTTTGAATGACTGGACGGGGAAGACGTAGATGTGGGCGCGGGTGGGGGTTATTATTGACTTTGCCAACGTTCGTGGCCTTCGTGCTAACTATAAATCTGTGGAATACCACCTCTCTAACTCTTAACCTAACATTTTATTCCTGGCTGAGACACAGCTAGCCAGGGATTCTTTTCCAAATAAACTTAATATCTCCAACTTAATTTTTTTTATTATAGATTTCCGAAAAGGTGGAGTCTGTGCCTACATAAACATTAACTCTACTGTAACACGTCTCGAGAATCTTGAATCCCCTAACTTTGATGTTATATGGCTTAAAATCTTTTCCTCCCTACTATTATCATTATCTTGTGGTTTCTGCTACGCTCCCCTAATGGAACAGGTTTTCACGTCCTTTTTGAAAATGTTACTGCTTCCTATGAAACTGTTACTTCTTCCAATCCAAATGCTGAGGTCCACTATTTAGATTATATTCAGCGTACACCACACTGAGTGGTTGAGCTCCTCTCATACTGATGCACGCGGAGAGGAGGCTGCGCCAACCATGTCCGTACTTCTCAGAACGACTTCTGAACAGTTAATTATGGAACCTGCAATATCCCAGATCGCTCTTAACCAATTCTTGAACAAGTTTGATTTATGTTTCATCACTACTCGTTCTCGATATAAATACACCATTTTCCTTCCTATAGGTAACTCTGACGTAGTTCTTAGTTATAATACTTTATCTCCAGCAGCTCCAGCATGCCCCAAGCGTACTTTTCTTGGCACATGAACTTTGCTTGAGGATGTAAATTCTCTCTCTAACTATCGTTCCTTTGCTTTAATCTACGATTTTTCCAAAATTTTCTATAATATCCTAAACGGTTGGTTATGGAAACATCTCATTTCTTCAAATTTTATATCAGAACGAAAGTATAGCTTTCTTTTAAAAGTGTTTTTCTTCAAAATCCATGGTTCGATAGACTCTTCTCTCGCGACATTCAAGAAAGAGACATCGCCTATCGGGCATAGAAAAACTCCTGTCCTCCTATCACTTTTACTAATTTCCATTCTGCTCGGAATCGTTAAGGATATTATTCGACAGACTAAGCGCACTTTCACTAAAAGAAAGTGTGCAACCTACTTGGCTCTCCTACTGATAAAAATTTCTGATCTCTTGGCAAAAATATCTCTAACAACATTTGTAAATCTGCCTTTCCTCCTCTTATTAGCTCTGACGATATATAGCTAACTCTCCTACTGAAAAGGCTAATCTCTTCGGCCTCCTTTTTTCATCTAGTCATACCCTGGACGATTCTAGCATCCCTCCTCCTACTCCCTCACCTCTCAGGTTTCCTATGTCTCTTCCTGTGATTACGTATGATGGGGTGCATGGGATTCTGAGTTCTATGAACGTCAGGAAGGCCAGCGGACCGGATGGCACTCCTCCCCGTGTTTTGAGGGAGTGTGCTTCTGAGCTAGAGCCTGCCCTCACTCAACTCTAACCTCTACAACTACATTAACAACGATTTCTAACGATGCTTCAAGATCTTTTGGTCCATGAAAAAAGTTACAATCCACAAACCTTTACTTCATAAGTATGACACTCCACTGACTTTTAAGTTTCTCTACAGAGACATGAGTTATGTCGGTTACAGTGGTCTTCATCTTATTATTAACAATTCTGATTACTGAAAATTCAGCATTAGTTATGATTGCAGTAGATGAAAATAACTTAAGCTTGTTAAATACTGTGTAATAAAACCGTTAATATTTGTTTAAGACTAATTTTCCATGTTTTTAGATATTAGTCTGGCATAAAGCTGAATAACATAAATGAACATTATTTGCACCATATATATATATATATATATATATAAATATATTTTTATGTACTATTATTATATATTTGGTAATAATAGATATTTATCATTGTAATTTTGATATTATACATTGTAATAATACTTTGTGACACTTAATATATTATAGCAGTATTAGCTAGTATTTAATTAGAATTAAAATTGACTATAAATAATTACTACTATAATATTATAAATCTAATCCATACTTTTATCCTAGTAATACAAGTATTTTGTATATACAATTTCAATATTAGCTTAATCAACTATCATATTTAACTAAATTATACATAATTTTAAATTAAATATATAATCAATTATATTACATATAATATAACCTGACGGATTTTTGATGATTATTAAATTAATTATATATAACATATACGTATACACGTGGTCTAGACTTTAATATGACAATTATAATTAATTATAATTAGATATTTAATTTATTTATTAGTTATTTAATTATACATATATGTATATAATTATTATTTAATTAATTATTCTAAATTATTGATTCACACCTCCCCTATACATTATACTCATTATGCCTATACTATATCTCATACCGACTTTGGTATATCACATATACCTACTTGTGTACGCATCTTGTATAGATATAGATTTTGCACATATTTCTATATATCACGAGCGTATTCGTTATATATATATTATATATTATTATTATATAAATATATATAAAATAATATATATAATTACAGTCATAGGCACCCAGGGTATATGTTTATATAAATTTATATAAGCTCACGATACCGTATATATATATATATATATATATATATATACCTTATATATTAGTACCTATATATATATATATACTATATATTATATATATATATAGCCTATATATATATATATATATATAATAGCCCTAATATCTCTTACTAGTTTTTGATGGTATATATTAGATTATTTTATTATTATTTAATTTATTTATTTAATTTAATTATTAAAATGTTACTCATAAATTTAATAATAATTATAATAGATTATAATTGTATAATTCTTTAACTTATTAATATTATTAATAATATATGTATATATATATAGTAATGCAATATTATATAATCTAATAAAATATATAATTATATATGCAGTTATAAGTATATATATAATATATAGTATATATAATATATATATACTAGTATAGCTATTATATATATATTAATACCAAATATATACATATAAACTTATATTTATTATATATATCTATTGATTACCACGAACTATATTTAATAAAGAGTGCATAATGATCCGAATAGGCTCTTTTTCAGAATGTATGCCAGATGCTGTTAAATACATTTCTGTAAAAACGAATCATTTTTTTAGACAGTATATAATCCGTTTATCCCGGGTCATCTCTTTATTTTATCTAATCGAACTTTAATACCTTAAATAAGTTATAATTATTGAGCAGATGTGTACAACATAATTTTAAAATGAGATTATATATAGTATATATATAATATATATACTATTATCAGTTATATTTACACATCAAATCAATGGTTATCGATCAACGATATATCAATATATAGGTTTATTGATCTCAATGTTATTATATATAATTTATATATAATAACAAAGCCAAATTAAAAATAGGATTAAGTTAGTTTGTATTCTAGTATATAAATAGGGGGATATAGTATCTATATATATAGGTATAGTATATTGGTCAGACTTTACTTTAGAAAGGCGTGTATTAGGGAATGAACATGTAACTACACGTCCTACACTAAAAAACAAATGACATTTTTTGTAATCAGTGAAGAATTATAGTTCAGAAAATGTAATAAAAATATAGAAAAAGTTTTCACAAATAAGATTTCCATTATTTTTATAATTTAAATAGCATGTACGATGGACTGCTCCATAAACGTTTATTTTCCCGTTTCTGCATGCAAGGAGCGCCAACAGACTTGGCAGAAATGCTTTTATCAGATGTCTATGTTTGCGCATAGAATAAGGTAAAAAATATGAATTTATATATATATATATTATATATATATATATATATATCAGTATATAATACTATATTATACTATATAGTAGTATATAGTATATATATATATTGAAGTAATATAGTTATAAATATATACTAATATAAATATATAATTTATATATAGCTATAGTATATAAGGTATATTATATATATTTAACTAAAGGAAACGCCCCACGGTAACCACAAAGATGGGTGGAGTCGGAAGTCTCTCGGCCTACAACCGGTGCACGAGCGGGGGAACTTCGGTCTCCCCTCTGTTCCCCCGTCGGCTCGAGCCCCCATAAAAATAAAAATTAATTCTTTCAGATAAATTTTGTCTACTGAGTTACAAAATGGTCATTTGTTTTAGTTGTAGGGATTTGTTTGTTTCTCTAATTACTTCTTCTTTTAAAGTAAAGTCTGGCCATATAGTATAAGGTATATATATATATATATATATAGTACTATATATTAGTATATATATACTATATGATAGTAATATTATATATATATAGATATTAAGTATATATATATTATATATATACAAACTATTAAATATATATAGATATATATTACTAGGGATGTAACCGGTAACCAGGATTTCCCGGCCGGAACTTCGGCCGGACGTCCGATTTTTTGGAAGTTCCGGTTCCGGCCGGCACAGCTTGGGTTCCGGCCGGACTAACCCCGAACTTTCTTCACTTTCCAAATTGTTTCCTTTCTTATAAAATTCTAGCCATTGGATTGTCATTTACACGTTATGATTATGCATAAAAAAATAATATGGAAAATTGATATACAGTCGTCCTCGTAGAATGCGGGGGTAGGTTCCTGACCCCCCGCGTATAAGGCTATATCGCGTATAACTTTAAACACCCTTGAAAAATCATTAATGTCTTAAAATTTTACTCTGTATAAGGTGATATAAAATAGCCAGCAGTATTTTTATATTTATCCTTTAATAAAATTAAATTAAATAATTTCTAAAATCTTACAATGTTATATTTCTACACGAACCAGCTATATAACAATTTTTAATTTGATCTAGTTAATTAGTTAGGGATATTTTTGCCACATGAGCATTACATGTTATTAATTTATAGGAGAGTCTACATATCATTAAAATAGACATAAAAAGTTTTTTAGTTTTTAAAGATGAACAAAGAATATACAATGTAGAAACCTTTAAAAAATTTGGAGAATTTAAATTGGTTATTATTATCTGGCTAGTGGTCTGAGAGAGGAGTCGAGAGATTACATCACTCACCAATGGGGCTCACCACTCTAGAGGACGAGAGAGAGAGACTAAGCTTTTTCGCGAGAGGGAGGAGTGGAGAGGGAACAGAGGCTGCCTATATATGAGAACGAGATCGCAAGAATCTGGTAGGTTGTATTGGCTGCTTTTTTGAGAAAGACATCGTTAACAATTTTATGTAATTGATGTTTTGCATGTATTCAGATTAGAAGTGTATTTTTTTTTCTTTTCATTGTTCATTTCACTCTAACATCTTTATCATAAGTTTTTACATTTTTCCTCTGAGTTGCAAGCTGAAGCTATAAGCTTGATATCACTTTGTGTAAAATCTTAAATTAGCGTGTTGAAAATGCTTGTACAGTCTTTGGATCCCACAAACCCGCGGTATAGCAAGACCGCGTTCCTATGCGAGGTGACGACTGTAGTGGCTTAAAACAGCAGGATAAAATGATTGACTATATACTTTTCGAAAACATTACAAAATGAAGAATATTTTACATCTCGAACGGATAGCTTTACATAAACTCTAGAACGGGGTTTGGGGTATAATTGATTTTTTTGAGATTTTTTTTTATTTCTTTAGACAGAATGGCTTCTTTAATCATTACTTTTTTAAAAATCTAATATCTGTTTAAATCTCTTTATTATTTTCAAATTATAATGAATTTTGGTAAAAATATTCAAAAATTTCCGGTCATTTTAGGTAATCAATTCAAAAATCATAATAAATTTAGACCTTAAACAGCAGGAAAAATATGAATATACTTTTTCTTATATATATATTTATATATATATACCTATTATATATATATATACTATAGTATTTTTATATATATTAATATTAGCCGTAATATATATATATTGAATATACTTTTAGAAAAAACATATACAAAATAAATATTGATAGCTAAATAGATATATATATATATTATAATATATATATATATAGGTTTGATTTCTATATTCTGTATAATACTGAAGTAATTCTAATTCTTATTTAAGGTATATATTCGTAGAATGATTTATTTCATTATAATGAATGAATTTACTTATTATGTAGACGAAATATACTTATCATTAATTAGCGTAATAGCTAGGATTAATTATAATTTATGAAAAAAAGTGGACAAAGGAAAACCTAACATGAATAATAATCGATTTGTAATAAATATAAAAATACGTAAAAAAATCAGTTGATTTAAATTTTATCTTTTTGTGCCAATCTTGGCTCAGAACATAGCTAGACTTGGGGATATAAAATTTGTACAGGGTATTATTATTATATTATTATTATTATCTTATTATTTTATTATTCATTATTTTTCATTATTATTATTATTATTATTATTATTGATTTATTATTATTTATTTTATTATTATTAAAAGAAATTAAGCTTAAAAAAAAAATCTACATAAAATACAGTTAACAAATATTTACATCATTTAAGGTCAAAAAATTTTTAAAGTTTAAGACAATATTAGATTGAATTCTTGCATTTAATAACTATGTTTGACCTTTTGACTCCTCTGGTCATTGAAATTATAACTTGCTCTCCATGATATGTGGAGTATCAAACGTCATCTCTTATCCTCAAAACACATTATACCCGCTTCTGAAAAAAGCCTTTTAAACTTGAAGAACTCCGTAGAACTTTATAATAAGTTGCCGCTTCCACAGTAAGCCTCTTCCGACCTGCAGCAGCGTGGGCGGGCACAAATGCGCAACATGCATTTCATTTCCATGAGCCCGTTTGCGCACTTCTACGTCCAGTAAACGTCACAGTAGGGCGCCTGTTGTTAAATTTCCTCGATTTCGGGAATTAATGAACTGGTTGGCTGTAAAATATTTACTTTGATTCCTTAACGGAGCATTGTTGAAAATTCTGGCTACGAAAATGGGTTTCGACCAAAATTTTTTTAAGTATTTCAGTCGACTTCTATATTAGAAGGCATACTATCATAAGTCGTTATCTTTCATCTAATAGTTATAATATTAAGTATAGTTAGAGTCATCCGGCCGTAAGGCAGGATTTTTCATTTAGGGGCGGTTCTGGCAAAGGTTTGAGTGTATCATACATATTATCTATATATCATATAATTAAATATTATTAATATATTATATTATAGTATACCTATTATTATTATATATTTATATATAGTATATTAATAATATATATATATATAATAGATCTATATATATATAGTATTATATATATATATTATATATTTATATATATATTCAATTATCTATTATATATTATTTATATTATTTATATATATATATATATAATATTTATAATGATTTTTTGTATTTAATAATTACTACTTCATTATCTATCGATTGATGTATCTTTTGTCAGTTTTTCCACTAATAAACGCCCTTAAAAAACGTCGTCGCTGTGCAAAAATATAACAGGTTTCATTTTTTTTTTTCGACCAAGATTTGGGGGGGTACATAGTGCCCTCTGCCCCCCCTATATACGCCCATCGAGTAAGAGTATTGGGTTTACAATTGGCCAGCTGATCCGAAACGAGCCTGCCGGCGTTTTCCAGGTATCTGGCGAAGAATGGTTCCTATTTCTTATTGATTGTTGAATCGTAATTTTTTTTCAAATTCCGAAGCGTTCCGAGTCGATTCTTTTGCCAACACAGGGCTGCCACTTCGGGCTTCTGGAACAGCAGCTATAGTAACTATTCCTTTTTTACTTAATAAATTTATCTTGATCCGCTCTATCCAAAACCTTTTGGCTTGCAGAATCTTAAGAGCTCACAAGTATGGATATTGACAAGGATGACAGGATATCTCTCTAGAGTGAGAAGACTGTCACTTGTTAAATCAAGTACTATAGTTTAATTTAGAAAATAGCAGCGTTTTCCAAGAAGCCCGAGTTGCATGCCCGTTGTGCAATAATGAGTCGGAATGTTCTTTCGAATTTGAAAAGTTACTTAACCAATCAGAAATTACAGGAAATTTAGTAGCCTGGAAATCGTGTCCGAGCGTTGCCCGTCGGTATTAAGTGGCAAATTGTAAGCAAACTACTTATATACTTTAATATGCTATCTATTTTCTTATAAACGTTAAAGCCAACGCCTTGTTCCTTATATTAAAAATTCTAAAAATATTAAACAAATTTTTTCGGCATAAGGTCCATTTTCCGACACAGTGTTTTTGTAAAAAAGGAACGATTCTGTTTTGATTCAAAGTATTCTCCTGCGCAGCCCGCCCTTTTATTACTTCCTCGAAACTCGATGATTTAATTCAACCGGGGGCTGACTGTGACATTTACGTTGACGTAGAAGTTCGCTATTTTAACGGCTCTGGATAACGTATGCCATTTGCCCGCCCGGCTGCAGTCGGGCTTCTGGAAATTTTTATAATTTGTAGGCTGTAGCTGAAGTTCGAAAAGCTTCCGTGTTCCGGTCCGGAACTTTTTCAGGTTCCCGGAAAGTTCCGCGTTCCGGCCGAAACCAAAATTTCTGGTTCCGGCTATTCAATCCTCAATATATACATATATATGTGAATATTATTATATATTTATATATATATATTATTATATTATATTTATATATATATTATTATATCCTATTATATATACTTATATATATTTATATTAATATATATTATATTTGATATTATATATATATATTCTATTAATATTCAAAGTGGCGAGCGTCCAGTCATCTATTGATGCGCCGATGACTGATCGAGAGAGAGATATATAAATATAATCAATTCTTTTTTCAAATTTCATTTATTATTTTCATTTTCATTAATATATATATAGTACTATTTATATATATTTATAATATATAATACTCTTATTATATAGTATTATATATAATATTATATTATATATATTTATATATATATTAATGGCGCTTTGAAAGAAAGCCGGATCAATTACATTATGAATTAACTATTTAATATAAATATTCTAGAGCTTTTTATTACTTAGCTCTGATATAAAACACTACAGTTACATAATCAGCAAGAGCTGAATCGACAAATTTGTATAGTATATCTGGTCTATAGTGAAATAACATGGTTAGCTCATCTTTAGATTTGTCGCTGAAGAACTAATATTTGAGCGAATTTGTTTCTCATCTTAAAGCATAAGTACTTTAAATTTTCGTTCAAAACTTCGGACATTTGAAATATAGTAAATTATTAAAGAATAATTAATTGAAAAATATTATTAGACATCAGTGAAATATAATCATATATTTAATTTCCACTCTTTTCTACCCAATAATTCCAATTAGAGGTGTTTCCTTACTTTAGATTAAATAATATGTATTTTAATAAAGAACGAAATATGAATGAAACAACCTTAAAATATTTGCAAAGAATTCGTTTGACCCCTGGAAAGAAAATGTATTTTAATGGGAATCTACTTTGATTATACAATAACGTCTAAAATATTTATTATTATTTATTAATTATGCACCATGCACCGCATCGCACCGCAACAACATATAAGGTCAAGTAGAACGCAATAAGTTTTGCATCTTCGTATAACCTCCCTTTTAGAACTTAAAAATCTCGTATAAGTAAACGTCACAAAGAACATAAAAAGTTCGGCATCAATGTATAGCTTCTCAATGACCGTAAATAACACTGCATCAACGAATAACGTAACGTAGAACATATAAAGCTCAACTCTGCTCAGCATTAGCGTATAAAGTCAAGTAGAAATCAAATTGCGCAGCATTAATGTATAAGAACCGATAAAAAACGTAATAAAATCAACATCAACGTAAATCGGCGCGTAGAGCGTAAATAACTCATTATCAACATATAACGTCCCGTAAAACGTAATTAGCTCGGCATTACCGTAAAATAACACTTAAAACGTAAAAGGCTCGGCATTAATATATAACGTTCCGTAAAACTTAAATTCCTCATCATCAACGCACAACGCTGCCTAGACCGTAATAAGTCCAGTCTCAACTTAGAGCGTCACGTAGAACGTAAGAAACTTGGTAACATCGCATAACGCAATTTGTTGTGTATTGTATTTTAATTTCGACCCGCATCAAAAATTGCAACTTTTTGAAAATGCGCCTTGCCTTAAGCCTTGAGGGATCTATAAATGAAATTTTGAGATAAGTGTTTTCTGTCTTTGGGACTCCGTGAACAGCTGATGCAGGCATGTAAAAAGTCGAGTTGGAAGGAATAAATAGCCTGTCTATCATAGAGAATGATAAGTTGAACAAAAATTATTTTCCAAATATTTGAGTTCTAATATATATATATATATATATATATATATATATATATATATATATATATATATATATATATATATATATATATATATATATATATATATATATATATATATATATATATATATATATATATATATATATATATATATATATAAAATATACTAAATATAAATATAAATATATATATATATATTATATATATATATATGCTATATATATCATATATATATATATATATATATATATACTATACTCTATATATATATGGGCTGTAATATATATATATGTATATAATAATAACAATATATGTACTATATATGTATCTATTCTCTTTCTCCTATCTATATGTATTTGTAAATATATACATACATATGCAACATGAATATAATATATATATGTATATAATAGCATCTATCTATGTATATGTATAATAATATAATAATATATAACTTTCAATAATATATATATATATATATAACCAATAACTATTAATAACTATTAATATATATGCTATGTATATATACTATATATATACTATATATATATCTTAAGTATAATAAAAATATGTAACAACAATAATAACTATATATATATGTTTGTAACATATATATATATATATATATATACCCTCTTATATATATAATATATATATAATATATGTAACTTAACCAACATAATATATATATAATAGCTGCTGTATATGTATAGCAATAATAGCATATATATATATATCTATATGCTATATACGCTCTTTCATAATAATAATAATAGCCAATAATAATATATATGTAACATATATATATATATATATATACTGCTGCTATATATATATATATATATATAACCAACTATATATATATATATATATATATATATATATATATATATATAGTAATATATATGAAAGGTTTTCACTGTTCTGATGTGAATATTTATGTTCAGTAATTATACTAACGATACATTAATGACGTTCCAATTGGCGTCAGTAATGTATAATAAAACTTTTGCTAATGCAGTATTTTTACCTCCAATTTCAGTGAGCGATTAACTATGGCTTACTATAACTACTGCTAATACTACTACTACTCTTTATCTATCTATCTATCTACATACAGACCATATTATTACATTATAAATATGCCATGAATTTGAGACATTTTGCTTTCAGTTATGACTATTATTATCTTCAATAAGATCAGTCATTTCATTCAGTTTGTCGGATCTTCTTATGAGCGGATCAGTGATTCGCTCAGTTATTGAACGCATATTGCAACATGCACGTGAATAGTTTATTATCCATTTCTAGCATTTCATTATAGGTATTTATAAATTAAACAATTAACCTCTGAACATTTATCAACTTGTAAGAAATTGCTCAAGTGATCTCTTCTGATAACGTAATTAGGCTTTGTTGATGGAGAGTGATTCACTTTGTTGATGGAGAGTGATTCACTTGTTGATGGAGAGTAATTAACTTTGTTGATGTAGAGTGATTCACTTTGTTGATGGAGAGTGATTCACTTGTTGATGGAGAGTGATTCACTTTGTTGATGGAGAGTGATTCACTTGTTGATGGAGAGTGATTCACTTTGGTTGATGCTAGCAGTGATTCACTTTGTGATGAGAGAGCTGATCACGTGATTGAGAGTGATTCACGTGTCTGACTGAGATGATTCACTTGTTGATGGGAGAGTGATTGCACTTGTTGTATGGAGAGTGATTCACTTGTGATTGGAAAGAGTGATCACTTGTTGATGGAGAGTGATTCACTTGGTGATGGAGAGTGATTCACTTTGTTCATATTGAGTGATCCAACTCAAAATTGGAATTTTCAAGATAAAATAAAAAAAAAAAAAAATTATAGAATCTTCAATGAAAAAAAAAGTGTATATTGTCAATAATGTAATGGCAGTTCGCAATGATCCTTTACATTAAAATTCATTTACAAATAGCTCTACAGCCAAAGTTTCCCAACCGGGGTTCACCTGAACCCCCAGGTGCTAAAATAAATTAATATCATAGACAACCAGAGTCTCGGCTACTTACTAACTATCAAATAAATATTAAATTTAGGAATATACGTATATTATATCTGGAACAAAGAAAAAGGGGTGTCAAGTAAAGAATGTCTGCAGGACGAGAAATGTAGTTTGGCAGAGGCAGAGGAAGAAAGGTGCATCGTGGAGAGACGGGCTTTGTGAGGGAGCATGGTTTTGGCCCACCCTGGGCCAAGGGCGGATGAACCCTACACTGACGATTTACCATGCGAACGATTGTCTCGTCGTATCCGTTGGTAGGCCCGGTACAAAGCTCTAGGTGTGGTCTTATATTTTCTGACTGCCGACGAGTTCTCACTAACTTAATGGTACAGAGGGGGGGGCGGTAAAAGGCTGCTTTCTTCGACTTTTGTCATATTCTCTACTGCTTTTCTTCCGCATGCTTGTCATGCACCTTGACTCCCAATCTTAGGAATTAAAAAAAGGAAGATTGAAGTGTATATACTATATATACTATATATTAACTATATATATAATAATATACTAATATCATATATATACTATATACTATACTAATATATAACGTATATATATATACTATATATAATGTATTACTATTGTTATCTACTATATATCATATATAATAATATAACTAATATATATGTTATAATTATATATATAATATAATATATCATCAATATTCATATATATATAACCATATATATATATAATATACTATATATATCATATATATATTATATTATTTATATATATTATATATATATATATATATATATAATACTAATACTAATATATAGTATAGACTATACTATATATATATATATTATATATATAAATAATATATTATACCTATACTATTATTATATATATATTATATATATATAATATATATTATACTATTAATATAATATATATAATATATTATATATATATATTATTACTATATATATAATAATAATAATTATATTATATATATATATATATATATATATCATACTATCATCAATACGATATATATATATATCTATATATAATCATTGTGTGGGAGTTTGGAGCTCACAACTATTAAAAGACATATCATATATAAGAAGTATTAGCATTGAAGTCGTTTGTATACTAAATAATATGTTAATTAAGCAAGGTTGTTTGATAGTCTTGCTTAAAAGCTAGCTTAGGCATTTAAAAAAAAAGAAAAAAAAAAAACAGTGAACCAACTAAAGCATTTCGATTTAGTAAAAAACTTTAATGGAGAAGAAGATATTGATGAGTGGATCATAAAACTGTTAACCTCAATAAAAGATTTGAATAAATATCTAAAAATGAAGAAAAAAATTCTGAAGATTTTATTCAGAAGGAAAGGCATTGACAGTATATACTCAACTAAATGAAGATGCAAAGAAAGCGGTAAACAGTATAAAGCGAAACTAAGAGAAAAGCCCTTCGGGGGACTCCATTCAATGCGTTACTCAAAGATTAAGTTCAAACAAAGTGGAGAGGGAATCACGCAGAATGTATATTATGAATGGAGATACAAAAATTGCAATAAACAATAGGACTCTAAAGATGACTTTATGATTTAAGCATGCGTTCATAAAATGGTTATGCGGTAAATATATATGCAAGGAACATCAAGAAGATTAAGAGACATTAAGGAACATAGAAAATTTTAAAAAATTTAATCGAACAAACAAGAGTATTGATTGGATTAAATGAGTACAAATGTTTGAGCAATAGACCAGGAATAAATAATGATCTAGTTACGAAATAATGATAAGGGAATATTCTCATTAATCAACGAGGAGAGTGAAAATTTACGAAATTTTAACTGACGGAATATTCGCTATAAGATAGATACAATAAATTTTAGAGCAAAAATATTTGAATTGGGAACTAAAAAAAGAATGTAGAACATGGGAAAGATTACGGCTCACGTGCTCAAGAGACTTTGTTGGAAGGGTAATTCTAAAAATAGGAAACATAATAAAAATTATTCAGGGAAACGAAGAGATGACTTATTTGCCGGAGGTAGCCTCATCAAGAAACTGAATATAGAATCCGGTGAATTACCTGTAATTAAGGAGTTAATAAACGGTAAAGAATGTAACGCACTTATTGATACAGGTGCAATAAATCTACTTATTAGTCAAAAAGATTGGAGGAGTTAGGATTTAGGAGATGTATGCTGTGAAGCGGTTCGATTGGTCATAATACATTAAACCACGATGGGACGAAAAAAAACTATAATATTTTGCGTTGAAACAACAGGACAACTTGAACTGACCATGGTTAAATTAAACGCAAATTATTAGAGGATATTGGATGCTTAGCTCAGGAATGGATATATTAACAAAATTTTGGATGAAATTATTTATTAGGGAAACAGCATGCGATAAAAAATAAATTCATAGAAAATAAATGTGGTTTGCTGAGTGTTGATAATAATAGATGGAGAGGAAAGAAAAATGAATGATTATTATTGACCAGATTAAAGACTTTGTGGGGGCGTTTAACGGCGATTTCCTGCGACATAAAATGGAAATGGAAAGACAAAGAACCTAAATACAAATAGAGTTAGTTATCAATGAAAACACATATTTAAAGAAGAGATGCAAGCGGAAGTTGGATGAAGACAATTAATTGAATGACTTAAAAGATGGAATTTTGAGGTACCATATAATGGACAAGGTGAATGGAATACATACCTTTAATGCGACGAAGCCCACAACACAGCGACGCAGGCCACTCGGCCCGCCAATACACAAGTGAATCGCTGGAAATAAAAATGGTAAGGCAGTGCATGGATTTTAGGGGAAATGGCAAATTATACGGATTTCCATACTGGCCTGATGGCGGTTAAATTATATGTGATGAAACGTTGCAGGAATGGAGGACAAATAAAAGGAAAAACAAAACTGAGTAGATTGAAGGCAGCCATATTTACAAGTAGGGATCCCGTAAAAGGACCATCCTGTCGACTGCGAAATAACAGGAAAAATATTATTCTTATTGACTAGAATGGTGCGGATTTGCGTTGAATATTGGAAGGAAGAAATGTCGTGTGTTTAAAAGAAGTGTTTAAAATTTAATTTAAGTGTAAGAAGGGGACAAGTAATTATAAATGATAATTTATGGTTAATGAACATTGTGATTGCGGCGGAGGTGTAAACTCACTCTAAGAGGTTTGGGTTTAGTAGCGAAAAAGTCCCCTGAATCTGTTAGACACAGATTGCTTCGAGTGTTTAGGATTGAAAATAATAAACAGGAAAAAAAGGGCATCAGAATGCCAAATAGTGCCAGCCAAAATACCGAATATCAAAAGAAGGGATTAAATGTAAAAAAAAAGGAATTGTTTTTGATATGCGGTAGTATCGTAGGTCACTACCCTGTTGCGGGATGGGCAAGATTAGCTTGTACCTACTTGTAAAAGAATATCTCAAACGGAGAATTGGAATGAAAATATCGATGAGAATGTGCTGAAAAGGATAAAAAAGTTTATTTCAAGAAATAAATAAACGACGATCCAAGTGAAAGGACATTGGAATATTGACGTTCTAAAAAGGAACAGCTATGTGTATGCGAGTAATTGGGTCATGGCATCACTCTGTTTGGAAATAAGATGGAAAAATTGTGGGCAAGACGGGGCTTGGTTAAGGAAAAAGGGAAGAAATTTTTATCACCCACATTAATGTTGCAGAGTTAGAGGCAGTGATAAAGGGAATTAACTTTAGCGATACAAATGGGAGCTGAATCGGATATTTAAGTAAAATCGGATTCTGTACTTGCATTAACATGGCATTCAGAAACGAACAATAAGCTGGTTTAAAGGAAAGAATAAAAACTTAAGGGAGCAGCAGAAATATTAATAAAAAGAAGACGGGCAACAAAACAGTTGATCGAAGAATTAGGTATTACAATTTTGAAATTAGAATTGTGCCTTCGCGAAACAAAATAAAAGCGGCATAGTATCTCGAGAATTAAAGAGAAAAGGCTTTCATCCCGGAGGAGAAAAAATAAGCTGATCTATAAATAATAATGTTTGTCTTCTATTAATCATTTGAGGAGATAAAAGATTTCATAATAACACCAATCAAGGTATTGAGAAAACTTTGTTTTTAGCTAGGATAGTAGACAAAGATGTAAGGCGGAGAGACGTGAAAAAATGTGTAAGAGAATGTATTCAATGTCAATTCCTCAATTGACCCCACATAAATTTTACGATAGACGTTGAGAAAGGCTTTATAGTTTAGCATACAAGAGAAAATCGGTCCTTAGAGTTGCGTATAGATTATAACTCATTTTACAGGTGAAACAATACTTTTTGTCAATGGTATTGAATTGCGTGGCCCAAGTTAGGTTTGTATTTTGGACAGGAATTGATTTCAGCAGTCCAGGGAGCCAAGAAATTAAAAGAAAGAATAGCAAGAAAAAGATATACTGTAAAATGGAGGACAAATGTCAAACTTGTCATAACTATAATAAATGGACAACCCCAGTTACGGCACTTTTTAGGAAGTTAACAAAATGGCGGTACACATGCACTCTTTGCCTAGAATATTGGGTCTGATAAATAAAAGGTCTCTCGGCAGTATAGCCGCGTGCAAAGACAATGGTTATAGTCGAGAAAAAATTGCACCGCTTAACGTATTAAAAAGGATTTGCGGACAAGTAAAGTCTTCAAATATATCAGCCTTTAGAAAGCTGTTGATTTTGGTTACAATAACAGGAAGAGTCCTATCCGCTCATCAAAGGGATTTTAATTCTATCGATTGGAAATACAGACTTGCTGATGAGGCATTTAAAAAAAACTATTGTGGGTAGGATTTATAGAAATTAACATGGTATAAAGATAGGGGAGGAAGTGTGGTGTTTAAGCCAGGGAAAGAGTATCTTGTACATCAAAATGGAACTAAGGGATACGCTAACGATAGGTGTAATTCTATAATGCGTAATATCGATTGTCCAGCCGGAGCATGGCGAGGAAGTCTTTGACCGTCGAGTAAGCTGGGGTATACCCCAATGAAGAAGTTGGTAATTATTACCGAAAGGTGTACAAGAACAAGGAGACGCAATACGTTAAGTTTTTCAAGTATAATTCTACTAGGGGGTTCGAGCAAAAATTTGATCTTCCTAGATCAGGGCGGCGTTGTGGGAGCTTTTGCGAAGCGTTCACAACTATTAATAAAGACTTATACGTATATAAAGAACGATCTTATAGATTAAGTCGTTGCAAGTACTAAATTCAAATAAGTTTAATTTATGAGGTTGGTTTTGATCACGTCCTTGCTTACATCCTATATTTACTATATACTATATATTAATAGACTATATTTATATATATAATATTATATATATATTTAATTATAGTATATCATATAATAATATATTATGTATATATATATATTATCCCATGAGCGGCTCGTGGATAGTAACCGAAAATCAGGGCGGAGGCACCTCTCAAATATATACTAACTACATATATTAAATTATAATTATATATATATTATATTATATATAAGTATATATATAATATAATATTTATATTATCATATATATATATTATATATTAATATAACTATTAATTATTCATAAATACTAAATATCTATATAAATATTACTACTTATATTAAATAATATATATATAGTATATCTATTAATATATATATATATATATACATAGATTATATATATATATATATATATATATATATTATATATATTATAACTATATAATATTTATACTATTTTTAGTTTATAATTTATATATATATTAATATTATAATTATATTATAGTACACTTGAGCACTTATCTATCTAAGGTCTACTTAAATTAATTACTATTCAATTTATAATAATATATATTATACTATAGTATATCATTTAATTATATATCTAAGAGTCCACTCCTTATATCTACTACAATTATATATATAATATTATACTATATATATATTATATATTATATATATATTAAATAATAATATACTTTATTATAACTACGACTTAACTCGTGTTAATTATAAATCTGGCTTCTACACAGTCCGAAAAAATTCTTTGTTACTTATTGTCTGCTGTTCCAATCCAGTGGAACCTAATGTAGCTAAATGTCGCCTGTTTTTATAAACATTAAGAGGTTGCAAGGTCAAAGAATCATTTTATATCTTAAAGTTATATCGAAAATATCTTTCAGCTAAAAGTTAACACTTGCTTTATTGCTTAACACCTTAGTGATAAGCCTTTGTAAGTAAATTTAAATATTTTATCATTCATTTTTCTTTTCTTAATTTTGGATTTTAAATTTAAGTTTATACTCTATGTTAAAGTATGTATATATTATCCCTGAGTGGTATTAATTTATAAATATTTAGAACTTTAAATATCTCGTGAAGTGTTGTTTTTACAATTATTTTATTTCTCGAAATAAAAAAGGTATTCTTTATTATTATATCTAATTGATATATTATAATATTTTTTTTTTTTGCGTATATAATATATATATATAATATGTGGATTATTATTTATTTTATTAGTATATATTTATATAGTATATATATATATATAAGTTATTATACATTGCATTAGTTTTTAGATAATATATGTATATATATTTAGTTATAGTATATATTATAGTGGTAGTAGTTAGTATATATATATAATTATATATATTATTATCGATTATATATATATTTATTTTATATATAGTTTTTTATTTTTATATGATGAGTATATATATATAGTATATTAATTTTATATATTATATATATCATATATATATATAAATAAATAATATATATTATATATATATATATATATATATATATATATATATATATATATATATATATATATTATATTATATATAATATATATAATAATAATACCATATCTGATTGGCGTGGTAGAATAATTGTCTTCGACTTGGACATATTAGCGCGGGCTTGTCCAAAAACTTTCTTTTCCAATGCCTTTTAATAAGGAAAGATTAAAAGCAAAATAATTAGTGCTACATATAACCACTCATGAAATATAATATATAATGATTTTTATTAGTGATTATTTGTAATTATATTGTGTATATTATATATATTTATATATATATTATATATATATTTGTATAGTACATTATATTTATTATATTAGTTAATTGACTATATATTATGTAGTGAGATAGGATTTAATATTAGTAGATATATATATAATTAGAGCATTTATTCATATAACTATTATATATATTATATATATATATTATATATATATATACTATATATAATATATATAATATAAATATTGAATAAAAATACCGCTAGTTTGAGGATGGCGTAGTGGTCAGGCACATACGCGTTTACCTGTTAGAGCCGGGTTCAAAATCATAGTGCAGGGTGAATACTCTAGGGGTTGAGTGGTTTATCAATTTAGCTGTGTGATTGATACTGGGCGGTGTGAGAGTGTCAGTTTTACCTTTGAGCATATTATTATATATATATATATATATTTTATATATATATAATATATATATATATATATACTATATATAGATATATAAATATATATATATAATTATATTATATATATATATTTATTATATATAGTATATATATATATATATATTATTATTATATAATTATTATTAGTATATATATATATATGAGTATTTATATATATAATATATTATATATAGGTATATATATAGTATTATATATATTATTAATATTATTTTTTGTTTATACATATATATATATGTATATATCATATGATTTATATTTATAGTACTCTATATACTATATATATATATATATATTAATTATATATATTATATAATATATATATATATATGATTAATGATATTTTATATCGGTATGGTGTGTTGCAGTAATGAAAAAATAAAGAGTATAGGAAATGGATGAAGCTTTCATTAGTGAAAATTGAATAAAATGTCAATATTGATCAAAGAGCGTTTAAATAATGTTATTTTTTAATTTTTATTTCTGTTTTAATTAGAAAAAAATAATTGTACTTTTCAGTATTGTATGTTGTTGGGGAAACATTGTATTTGAGTGAAAAAACAAATACGTTGTTTTATTGTATTCTTTTTTTTTTATAACGTAAACCTAAATGTGTATAGATTTGTATGATATTAAACTTTGATAAACAGATATCTGATTAATTTCACAACCAACCTACAATGACGTAAATCTGAATGGGAGTTAAACGGCTACCTTGAGTAATTTATAGGGCATGTTAACACTTTAAGGTGTTTTTCAAATATAATTTTTCTTTTTCTGTCAGCGAACTTCTTAATTGAAATATACAAATATAAGCATGAAACGAAATTAAAATTCTGTAAAGCATTGACTCATCTGCTTAAATATTCTTAGCTATATATTAGACATCGGGTTTTATAATATATATTATAATACTCATTTATATATATATATATATATATAATATATATATATATATATATTATATATATATATATATATATATATTAATATATATATATATATATAATATATTATAAATATATTTATTTCAATATAAAATATATATATATATATAATATAAATATATATATATATATGTCTACGCTAATCATTTCTACAACTAATTTAAATTTATTTCAAAAATCTAAATTTATTCCAAAAAATTACTATAAATTATATTTGTGAAATCAAAAGTTTATCTCAATTTAAATAAACTTACTATTTTGCATTCTTATTATTAGTAAAATATAGCACAGATATGAATTGAATTCGCCTATCACTGTGATGGAATTTTGTTTGTTGCATTGATTTTTCGATTTAATTTAATTATAAACAATACTCATCAGTAAAAAAAAAATCCTTTCGTTTTTTCTTGAAGAACTATTAAAGAAATTGAGTAGAGGTCTTATTAGGAGTTGTGGGATATCAAATAATCTCAATTTATTGAGGTTCAATAAACTTTTGATTATGCAATCAATAACAGATAATATTTGATATATAGAATTTTTAAACTTTACCCAGAGAAGTTGAAGTTTTTGGCGAAGAAAGTTGATTGTTTGTAACATTGTTAATAGAAACGAACACAACATTACTATAAATACAATTCTAAATGTGATCTTACAAACGGTTCCAAAAAGAGTTTTTATATAAAAAATTTTGAACGCTTTGGGTCAATTTCCCTTAAACCTATAACAGCAGATTAAAGCTCAATTCACATATTCTTCTTCCAATAGTGATTTACAAAATGGTGTAATAGTGATGCGTAATAATGGCTGAAAGCAACAATATAGAGTAATAACAAGAAACATTAATCATAAGGCGAGAGTTTTATAATTATAATGTATAATTGCATATGTTGCTCATCTATGAAAACATTAATTAGCAGGTGGATTGTTGCTTTACATTGGAAATGCAATTGTTCGAGTGTATACACATATCAGATTAACCTCTCTTGAACAAAGACTGTATTCGAAGAGTGTATACGTTTTATCGAATTTTTTTTGTTTAATATTTTAAGTGTTTTTTTTTGTGTTGAATCTTATCTTACAATATTTATAATATATATATATATATATATTATTATTATATATATATATATATATATATTATTATCTATATATATTATATATATATATATAATATATAATATTATATATATTATATAATTATCATATATATATATATATATATATAATATCATATTGAAAGATGTATTTTTTTCATTATGGGCGAGTAATTATTGAATTCAAATAGTCACATCTCAGGGACGACACCTTATAAAGATAGGGAATACATTGCTGGAATGCTGTCCAATTTTAGTGCGGAAAATTTAAAAAAAAAAAAAAAAAAAAAAAAAAAAAAAACAAAAAAAAAAAAAAAAAAAACTACAATACTACAGCGAAAAGGAATACATTTTTGAAATCCTGGTAAAATTTTAGATAGAAAAATGTAAAAAAATAAAGAAATAAAAAAAGAATTATGTTAAGCTTCATAAGTAATATGATTAGAGAGCCTATTTTAGAAACCTTTTATTGTTTACCGTTAAAATAAAATAGACTTTCTATTAAATTTTTGTTTTTTTGTTTTTACTAAAGAATACCCCCTACCCCAATACCGCACCGATGGCAGGAGTCGGGTCTCTCGGGCCTTCGGGGAACTACGGGGTAGGACGGACTATTTCCCCCCTCGGGGAGGGTCTCCGGAACCCCGCTCTTTGGTATGTTGTTGGGTGTGGGGGTTCCTCCGCTCCTCCCCTACGGGGTATGGAAAAGCGTCCCCCCTGTGTTCCCCGTCGCTCGACCCCCTACATTGCCGTGTAATAACCTTTACAAATATAATATAATAGCTATAGTATATATATATATTAGTCCCCTTGCTCTAAAAAAAAAAATAAGCCAATATTTATTTTTATTTATTTATTTATTTTTTTTCTTTTTTTACATTTCCTAAACTAAAATTTTACAATGGATTCGCAAAAATGTATTCTTTTCGGCTGTAGCTATTGTTAGTTTTTGAGCTATGCATTTTTTTTTTTTTTTTTTTTTTTTTTTTTTTTTTTTTTTTTTTTTTTTTTTTTTTACATTTCCCACTAAAATTGGACCAGCATTCCAGCAAATGCTGTATGCCTTTTCCCTGTAGCTATTGTAGTTTTTTGAGATGATCTGATTGAAAAAATAATGTTTTGCTGTTAATGAATACATATAAAGCCTATATAAATAAGTTATTATATATATATAAATATATATATATATATATATATATATAATTATACCTTGAGGGTACATATTTAAAGGTCAATTCCTGTATCTTAAATTATATATATTATATATATATACTAAGTTAATTTATAGTATATAGTATAGTATATTAATAAATAATAAGTATATTTTTATATATATAATATATATATATTATTATGTATATATATATAATCTATATATATATAATATATAATGATATATATATATAGATAATAATAATAATAATAATAATGCTTAAAAAGGACCTATCTAGTTCAACCACAACAACACAATGACTCTTTCTTACCTCGGGTAGTTTTCCTCAATCCTTAGGTTTGTATAATTCAAAAAAACAAATACGTTCTTTCTTACTTATTTACTATTGTAAATGTTACTTTAAAAAGTTATTATGTACAGGATTGGAGTGATCAAGTTAGATAAATGATACTCCTAGGAACCGTGACTATGGATCTTTTCACAAAGTCCCCTGGCGCCAGTTTTCTCTGATCCCAGATACCACCTTTTCCACGACCTTCCTTTTCTCCTTATCCAAACTCTCAACAATCCAATACCCGACAATTAATCGTATACCGTTATACCGTATATTGAACCCAACCAGAATATTTACAAATTTATCCAAGGGGCCCTTAGGGACCATAAAAACCTGAGGGGAGAAAAAATAAATACTTGTAAAAACAAAAACTATATATGATAACTTAGATAAAAAAAACTTGCGTGCAAGACAAGATCAAAGCCTCAAAAAAAAAAACAGCCCAGGATCTTCTTAAGCATAAAGAAAAACAGGAAACTCAAGGCAGCCAAACATGCAACCTATGAAAAAAGAAACAAACAAAAACAAACACTCTTATATCTTTCGTCTCCTCTTCCTTTTTTCCCTTCAAGCATACTCTTCTTATTCCCCTAACATGCTACACGCCTTTTGTGAACACATGCCGCTCAACTGGTGTTTGTATCTACCCACATCTACTTCTTCGAGATTCATCTTTTCTTCATTCAAATTATTTCCATTTTTATCCATGCTATATCACGGTCCTTAGGAAATCTACTCTGCACTGCGTAGCGGAATAAATTGCACTCTTCAGGTGGGTCTTACTTCGGTATATTAACACAAATACCTCTAACCTTTTTCCCATCTAACCTTTTCTTTCACTCCATAACAACTGATGCAAATCTTTCCTCCCACGTATATACCCAGCTTGTAATACCTTCCACATAACGCAATAGCTCTCTCGCTATCAATATTCGAACGCTAGCGATCTCCTCATACAATCTTGACTTCCAAATTATTGGAGACCCTAATTTTCCATTCTCATCCTTCAATTCCAACAATATAACCCCCTGAGGATTCACGGCCGATTCTCAGACCGATTTCCATATGAAGACGCCATACCGTATAAAACTTCTACCAAATTCTTTCCTTCAAGCTCTACTGCAGGCCATCCCCATGTCAACTTTCTTTCTTCCTTTTTATATGATTATTTATCAACTGTCTCATTTCATTTATCCACTTTTCCGCCTTTAAAAAATCTACTTCTGTCACTCACATCATAGCATAAATCCGGCCTCGTCTGCCCACACAACCAATTCATTTGCCCCACCAAAGATCTATAAGTAGTCAACTCATCCTTTTTCATATCCCTATCACCAAAAAATATTTCCTCTAATCCGGTACAGTAATTATACTCTCCATATATTGCTTTTGTTCCAACCATATCCTCTCCTTTTACTCATGTATGTTCACACCGATATACTTAAACCCTCTTGCATCCTCCGTCCCTATTTTCACCTTTTCTTTCATACCTTTAATTACTGTATCAAGAAACCATTGTGATCCACCAAAACAAAAATCATCCACATGCGTACACATGACACCCTCCAACTGATCCTCATTTTTCCACATAAAAAAAGCAGGTTCCAGTCTACTCTTCTTACCTCCTAATTCAGTTATGACATCCACCACCTTCTCATACCATGCCCGTGCAGCATCCTTTAACCCATACACAGTCTTCTGTAATTCCCAAACATAACCATCCTCTTTTGCTTCTTTCGGTGGAGTTACATAATAATTCGACCGTTTTTCATAATCCTGATCAACCCTGCAGATTAAGCTGCTTTCACATCACATCATCGAATTGAGACTCTCCCAGCCTTTCTTCTTATTCACACTAAAACACAACCTCAACCACTGTTCCCCTGAACAAGTTGGCTGCCATCAGTTACCAATTATCCTCCCCAGAACTCTTCAAATCCCTACGGGCAACTAAACGAGCCTTACAACACAGGTTTGCCTTCTTTCAACCTTTTTCGCCTCACACCACACTAAGAGATGATACAACCTTTGTCCCTCTATCTTTACACTTCTTGAACAACCTTCATTTTCTTTACTTCACAGTTATTCAATTTTCCTGAAGTTTAGCTTTCCAACAATCTACCATCATCCTCTTTTCCAATCAACCACACTTCTTCATCCTCAAACCTATACATTCGAATTATCCTTATAGTTTTCTAAAAAAAATCATCAAGTCCATTTTATTCTCCACACTCTCTGCACAATGCCTGTATATTCAAAAAGAATCACTCGCACTTCTTACACTTTTAGCTTTCCCTGCCCGTACTTTAACACTCTTACAATCGGATTACTTTCATTACTTTTATTACTCTCCCTATGTACACACCTATACCTTTTTCCTACATTCACCTTAACTATCAATCACGCCCTCTTCTCCGCATCCTGTTGTTCTTTTGGCACCCCGAATTATAATCACAAATTTCCAACTTACCAACCAAACTTGATTACCTTTCTTCTTCTCTCGATTCACTTCTTCTCTTTCTTATGCTCGTCAATCAACCCAGTCCTTTCTTCGTCAGAATCGGTTCACTAAAGGTACTCTAAGCTACTCTTAGTGATGGTGGCACCCTAGCGAGACCTCCCGAGTGTACACCCCCATGTTTGACCTACACCGTTTTCCCTCCCGTCTTCCTACCTATCACTCTCATCTCGCAGGTCCCCTCCATTCCTTGTCATCTCTCTCTCTTGTAATCACATTCTCTTCGCAGGTTCAACAAAACAATACTCTAAAAAACTTAATGTTCCCTTATCTGCCCTTAACCTTTAACGCTTCTCTTTAACACCTTTTCGTCCTTCTTGTTGAAATGTGTATTAACCTATTCGTTTTAATACCTCCTATCATCGTTTCTAGGAGACCTCACTTGTCAATCCCCAAAACACCAAATCACACCATACTTGCTTGTATAATTCAGTTACCTTAACAATTCTTACCAAAACACAGCAACTGTATTTGGGGAAATACCCATTTTTGTCTATAGAACTATTTTTTTGCTGCAACGACCACATTAAACAAACATCTCTAGTCATACCATCATATCTTTCATCATTTTCTTAGTCTTCCTTTAACAAACCCACCGTTTTTTCAAAGCATTGCCCGTATACTGCCCGTTACTCCCGGGACTTTTTCAGCTGCATTACCCACCATTGAATCATGCGAACCTTTGTCACACAAACATCTTCAAATTTCTCTCTCATTTTGAAACCTCCACCAAACACAATTATCACTCAGAAACCGTTCAGGCGCACCATATACACTTATCCATTTTTTCTAGAATTTTTGTCTATACATTTTCCTTAGGCTCCTTATTTTTCACCCATACTGCCTGACAATACTTAGTACACAGATCCACCAACACCAAAAACCTGTGGCCATCTAACTCACCCAAATCCATTGCTACTGTTTCATTAAAACCTCTTGATAAAGGAAACCCAACAATAGGTCTACTTGGCGTTTTTTGAAACCTTACACAAACATCACATTCCTCACATACCCGATCTATCATCTCTTTTATGGCCTTACCTTCTACACCTTCCACATCCTTACCATAAGCATCCCTAACTAAGTCCCATAGTCTACCCTTACTCGCATGACCAAACTGAATATGCAATTTACGCACTGCCCACTTCCTTTCTTTCGCATCCAATAAATACTCCTTTACACCCTGTCCCCACCAAACGTTATTCACTCTTGAACCTTCACGAAGACACAAGGTTATATGCCCTTTTTCATCAAGCTTATATTTAACCACCATGTCATCCAGCACACCAATTCTTACTTCGTTTGTTCCCAATTCAAGACCGATATCCATATTCCTTAAAGATTCATAACCCAACAACCACGGAACATCCCCCTGAACAACCTCAGTTCTCAAAGAAAAACCTCTACCATTAACACAACACGGAATATTCATCCTTTTTACACCCTTGTAATTAGTTTCACCAAACACATAATTCACCTCTATTTCTTCCATTGATTCTACAGCCTCCTTTCTCTCCCAGCTATCCAAATCTCCCACCACCCGGCCTAGTCACTTTTCACCAATTACATTCTTAGCACATCCAGTATCTATTATAGCACATATCTCACCATACTCTTTTCTTCCATACTCTTCCCCACCAATCTCATCAATCTCTTCCTTATTAAAATACACCTTATTTCTTTCTCTCGTAACAGCACTCTCTCTCTTCGCTACTCTTTCATTTTCTTCAGTTCTTTTTCTGTCATACATCATTTGTCCCCTTCTTTCAACTACTCCTTCTCTCATATTCCCTACTCTTCCTGCTCTATTCCTATTGTAACTTTGAGGACAATTGAAACCGAAATGATACAAAGACCCACAAACCACACATCTTCATACAACTCTTCCAATACCTGATACCTTTTATTCATAATCCTTTGATTCTCCAACTGCAATCAAATTTTTTTCCCCCTTCTGTTCTCATCTACTCTCTCTGCTCACCCATTACCCTCTTTTATTTCCATTCCAATACCAATGTCATTTCACAATATTCTAAACAAGGCATCTTTTGATAACACCTTGAATGGCCCAAGCCATTACCCTTCCACAATATGCTCGCAACATTGTCTCTGATGGTCGTCTACATTTGCTCCTTCTAGTAAATGAAACACTAACTTCATTATCTTCATCAGCAAAACTTTTCTGTATATTTCATATTTTTTCTCCTAATTAACTTTAAAGTAAGTAGTCCCTCATTGTCTCATCTGTTCCTCTCTTTATATATATAAAAAAATTTCATGTATTTATACTGTCAAATATACCTATCCTCGCTGTGTTACACTTCTCATTATCTATTTCTTCAATTCTTATACCATAGTTATAAAATTTTTTTCACACGTTATCTTCTTTTTAATCTCCAACCACCCTCCCATTCACTACGTCACAGACACTATACTCGAAAGCCCTTTGAGTCCTGACCTAAAACTCATTTAACACCTATACTCCTGCAGTGACATCTCATAAATTTTTTCCTTCCACTTATACCAGAGATTTCACCTTTTTCTTCCACCATCTATACGCCATACCAGTCAATTCAACGTCCCCTTTAAAAGGAGAACATACCTTTTCGTTCTCATAAACCTATCTGTCGTACTAAACTTGAGATTCACCACTTCCAGTTGCCTTTCGAATCCTTATTCACCACCCATTTCCTCCCTGTAGTGGTGACGTAGCGTATACCTGAGACTTAACGGCTACTGTCTAAACCCCAGCTGATTAAAAATAGGACCCTACCTAGTTCAACAAAACCAACAGCACATATGAACTATTCATTTCTTAACCTATATATATTCGGGAATAGCATTTCACCCTTACAATCCTTAGGTTTGTATATCAAAAACATAAACGTTTACTTTTCTTTATTATCTACTAATTGTATAAAGATTACTTTAAAAGTTATTTATATACAGGATTTGGAGTTGATACAAGTTCGATAAATGAATCAACTCCTAGGAACCGTGATCATAATGATAGATTTTCACAAAGTCTCACTTCGCCTCGCTGCAGTTTTCTTCATGATCCCAGATATAATTATCCACCTATTCACTGATCCATTAAATCACTTTTCTCACCTTATCCATAATATTAATACTATCTATATATATATTAATATAATATATATATATATATATATATATAATATATATATATTAATAATATATAATATATATTATATATATATATATATATATATTATATATATATATATTATTAATATATTAATATATATTATATATATAATTATAATATATATATAATAATTATATATATATTATTATATATATTATATAATAATATATATATTATATCTTAAATATATATATATAGTAAATATATATTATATATATTATATTATATATATATTATAAATATATATATATATGTATATATATATACTAGTATATATATAATATATATCATATATATATTATAATAATATATATATATATTTAATATATACTTATAATATATTATATTATATATATTATATATAATATATATATATAATATAATATATATAATATTATATTAAATATATATATATATATATATTATACGTATATAATATATTCTTAACATTATCTCGGATACATACATACTAAAGTATTATACAATGACAAACACCACCTAATGTATAAATAAAACTTAAATATATAGTATTTACCCTAAAGAGCCAATTCTCTCTCATTATCCGTAATCTTTTATGCACAAATCTCCCACTCCTATGCTCCCCTTATTTATAATAAAATTTAATATAGCATATGACGATGATCTTTACCAATTACTACTATATGAGCTCAACACCTTCATAAATAATAGCACAACTCACAAGCTTGAACCTAATTAATATTATATAAGACTACTGGAATATGAATGTCACACCCTACCTCACAAAATCCTCAATAACTTTTCACACAGATAAAAAAGAATCAACATAAACATCCAAGCAATTTCATCTTATTGTAATAAAACTTCACTTTCTTACATCAACCAAAACCACCTTTGATGACATTCGAATCCACATATGCCCCTCATATCACCTTCACCCACCCACCCTCCCCATAAACATTCACATCTAAAGCCACAATAAAGTTAATGCTATTAAAGGCAATAATGGAACCTTACTTGGTACACATAAAGAAACGAAACTCTTTAGTTATAATCAAGACAATATCTTGACCCCCTATATCTTTAAACTATCACACCCGACTGGGCTTCCATACAGTATTACAGAGACTAACATTAAGTAGCTGGAAACACTCCAAAATAAAGCCCTTATAATAAATAACTCTAAGGTATGCCTCAACCATCCACCTAACACTAAGTCAATGAACCTTCAAGCTGAAATAAATATCCTACCCAATATGGGCATCTCGACATGTATGGAATTCAGTTGCAATAGCAGATCACTATAAAAGATCACGAAACCTGCACTACACACTAAACTAACTATCACCCCCCTTACATATTAAAATAAAAAGGCAAATGAGCAAAGTTAATATTTTTACAATATACAACAATCTACTCTCCATCGACCACTTGACACTATATCATATAACACATTCACACACCAATCTGAACACCAGGAAACTATCTTCACAATTCCCAAACAATTAAACCGTACTGTCAAAGCACTTCCACCAAGTAACTCATAACAATTAAGTGAACAAACTTGGACCGCCAAACACAGGTAATGCTTTCCACGGCTTACCGCTCTGGGCATCTATTCATTAACCCTATCAGGAATTACAAATTTGATATTTCGGAGATCCCTCTCCACTAATGTCAGAAGATGCCTTTCCTAAACCTATCGAGATAACAACTAATAACAATCTAATTAATAGATTTGCCACACTGACTTAGAGGGCAATAGAAACATATATTCACTGGACTGTAAAATTGTTGGTAATGATGGCGAATCCTGAAGGTTGGTCACCCTCTTATTTTTTCCCTACCAAAAATAGGAGGGGCGGGGGACAAAAATAGTAAAAGTATATATCAATTCTTCAATTTTAATCTTCTTCTCAGAACCAGATTGGTTTGGGTTAAACAACATGCACCAGAGAAACAGAATAGCTAGTAGAAGACATACTGAGGCGAAAAGAAAGCATCTGCCCTCCTCACTAAACCCTTAAGTGCGAGCCAGTAGCAGTCAAACTTCCACTCTAGAACTTCAAAACTCTGCAACAAAAAACTATATCATAAATTATAAATAAATAATAAAAATAAAATATAAGGTTAAAAACTACACTACAAAATTTGGCTAAATATTTATTTTTTTAAAGATTTACTTATATAAATGAATAATAAAACGAATTATTATTTATTATTATTAATTATTATTAATTTAATTATTATTAATTATTACTATTATTATTTATTATTATTATTATTATTATTATTATTATTATTAATTATTATTATTTATATATTATATATATTTAGATTGTTTAGAAATTGACCTCCTTACTACTTCATATTTCAGACAGATTGCCTTCATACCAACTTCTTATATTTCTTTGCAAACTCTCATTCCTTTGCAACCCTATATTTTTTATGTTGCTAGTTGCCTCTTCTTTACAAAATTTATCGATTGGATTACTGTCACCATAACAAGTCTACAGAACCGTCCGGAAATTGAGTAATATTTTTTACGCAGAAATAATTAGTAATTACTTTACTATCGAATGATGTATTCACATTTACGGTCCTGAAATAGGTAATGTATTTTCATTTTATTTGATGTTATTATATAATATTATATTATTATATTAATTATTATATTAATATATATATATAATTTATATTATATATTAATATATATTATTAATTTATAGTATATATATATTAATATATATATAATAATAATATAATATATATATATATAATATATAATATAATATATATAAGTAGAAAGTTATTGTTAAATTTGATGTTTCTCGTTTGTTTAAATGTTTATCTAACTGCAAGAATTGCCATAACTGTTGTTGATGCGTTTGGTAAGAGGCGACTAAAGGGTCAGAGGGAGGGGAAAGTAGTAGGTTGCTACGGTGTGAAAAAGATACTTCCATGGGCATTTATGAGGAGTTAGGGTAAATCCATGACATCTAGTACCAGTGCCAATGGTTCGCTTCTCATCTACGCGCTCGTATCCACGCTTCCTTCCTACATGGGAGTGTACTCTCAGTATAAAACCTACCATTAACTATTACATGACAAAACCTTTTTTCCTAATATTCCATGTGTGGTGATAGAGAGAAAAATCACCGCTGCGAATGTTCAGCTTGTATCTTAGGGTTGCGACTAAGAAGGGTAGTTTTGAGTTGGCAGCCCATCATGCCACTTATCTTCATGTTATCTTCTACAAAATTGTATGAAATCGTTTGGGTATCATGGGAAATTGAGGAAATAAATGGCGCGGAGTGGGTGAAGGAATGTAATTTAGAAAGAATAAATTTGATTTGCTTGTGTATGACTGATAAACAAAGAAAAGGTAGCAGTGAAGACGACTGTTGTGGGTTGAAATGTGTGTGTGGTTGATGTGAAAAGGGGAAGAAGGAGGCGCAATTCTGATTAGAGTGACTTGGGGCATCAAAGCTATTATTGAAGTTTTCCTTTGTGTAAAGTAGCTTAGAAACTAAATGAGTTAAATTTAAGTTTTAGAAGGTCAAAAGCATCGTGTGGTTGAAAACATATGGTCCATCTGAAAGTGATATTGAGGAGAATGGAATTTTCTCGAATATCAAATGATATTTTGGTCAAGGGTTAGTTTGACTTCAGTTTAATTGTATTGGGCCACTTGAATGGTTGGATATGTGATCGAAAAGGGATGCTAAACAGTGTGTCTTTGTAGGGTAATGGGATGAAAATGAGAATACGTAAGGCAAAGGTAATGCTGATTTCCTGTGAGGGGGAGGAGTGTTGTGGTACAAGGTAAATGCATTTCTTATGAGCAACCAGAGATTTATTCACACAAGTAGACGGGAGAGTTTGGTGTAGGTAACAGGAATGGTAATGCAAAAGTGAAGGTATGTCATTGATTTTTGGTGTTTGTGTAGAAGAAGTAATGTATAATACGGTATTGATCATAGACTTTATAGATCAGTGGATGGGATTGGAGGATGGAATATAGAGTCTATAATTATCTGTTTTATATATTTAGTCAGGGACGATGGAGAAGAGATCAAAGACAATATAATGGAGACTAGGACAGTATTAGAGAGCATTAGAGTGAGAGTTAAGTATGAAAAACAGTAGATTTATAACGGAAATAAGTTACAATATGAGAGGATTATGGAAAATAATACAGTATAGAATTAGTGAAACACAAGATGAATACCCAAACAATAATATGGACGCAATTTGAAAGGAAATTCTTTGTTATTAGTATTTGCAAAGAGAAGAAGTAGAGCACGCTAAATAGTATGAAAGTAGAAGTCGGTAGTGACTGGTGGAATAAGAGGTGATGCAAGCGATTTAAAAGTAAGAAAGAGGCATAGAGGTTAAATGTGCTAGACAACTCATGTATGAGGTTATTTTGAGAAAGAAAAGGTGTAGGGGAATATATATATAATAAGTATATAGAATTAAGGAAGACTAGAAATGTGGCCATATTTACGAGGAATAAAAAAGGAAATGATCAGTTTGAAAAAGAGGATGAATGTAGGGAATACTTTAGCAAGGGAATTAAGGAAAGTACTTTGTGGTAAGAAAAGTATGAGTATAAATGAGACTATTAAAAAGCGTGTAAGGTGGAATCTTCCTAAATAAATGATATTAGACATGGTAACTTTCGTTAGATGAATGAAAAGTAGGATGTTGTATGGCAAAGTGTGAGAGTAGAACACTTTCGAAAAATTATATGGATAACGTTTAAATCAGTAAATATGATAATATAATGTGATCTAGGAGATAATGTGTGTGTGTGTTTGATGTGTGGGCGCGGAATAGGTATTCTGAGGATGAGGTAATAGATTAAAGTAGAGTGAGATTTGAAGAATGGTAAATTATCAGCAGGTATAGATAAAATTACTGTTAGAATAATGATAATAATGTGAGAGGCGATTTGATGATATGACTGGATGTCGAAGTTTGTGTAAAATCAATGCTATTGTTGGACGGTCTAGTATATTTATCGAGTGATTGTGAGGAGAAGTCAGTAAATAGTCACCAGTAATATTTAATGGCAAGGGAGATAAGAACTGTAGTAACTGTAGGAAATAGTTTAGTCGGGTGTTGTAGGGAAGATATATGCTTATAATTTGATTGAGAACTTGCGTCGGGGATTTATGATTTATGCATATAAATGTCCTTTAAGAGGTAGTGGTAGAGGTATGTATGGTGGTGGTCGTAGGGAAATTGAAACAATATGTTTTGTTAAGAAAATGAGAGAGAGAGGAATTAATGGTAATAATTGTTTCGTTCACCACATGAAAAGTTGTACAAAGCTTCAAGTTATTTTTAAATATTGTTGCACGAATAATTTAATAAGACAATTCCAACCCACTTTGCATAGATCATAAATGCACGTACTACTTTTTAAATGAAAATGACTTGATTTTTGATGGAATACCTTCAGGCATTGGGAAATTAGGCAAATCTGGAGAAGTTTTTCTTCCGAGCTTAGCAGCACTAACAATGCCCATTGAGATTATATCCACAGAGGGATTGTGCAGGTAATTTTGATCTCTAATCATTTAAAAATTGGGACATTATGTTTGAAGTTAAGTAAGTATTTATGATAGAAACTTTATCAGGTTTGATAATGAATATAATTTATTATTAACGGGAGTTAGCTTTATTTTTTGGAAGTGATTTCATTTCATATTTATAGAATGCTACTATAAGCTCGTTATTGTAGCTTCACCACTATGTACATTTTTTCATATATACTACCAAGGCTCTGGGGTAAATTTCCACATCATTTATTTTACTAGTTTCATTTATAATTGGGAAGTTTTCAAACTACATGTTTGAGGCATGTCTACATGTTAGTTTTTGTTCTATTCTTTTCTCACATTGGAGAATTCCTCATCTTAATTTTTTCCATTTTCACTTTCCAAAATATTAATAAAATAAAAAATCACTGAATAATACCAAGGCAATTTGTGTTTTAATATTATATTTTTTATTTGTTGTCGTACCATTATATAAACCTCTCCATGAAGTATATAAAACCCACATTTTTTTTTAAAGCTAGTTCAATTGTTTTAACTGTTTTGATTATTATGGTTTTTTTCTCAATATAGCAAATATTGATAATATTTTAGAAAACTTTCATACTTCTGAAATTCTCGAGCTGTACATTTGAAAATATTATAAACACATATTTTATAAAATAATTATATTTTCGTCTTGAAAAGCATACAAGAAACATTTATGAGAATATAACGAAACATGACTGAGCATGTTTTATGTTAAAAATTTGAATGAAGATGAACATTTATGAGAATACTAAAAGTGTATTGGAATAAATTTATATATATATTTTACTCATATATATATATATTTATTCTGTATATTATATTAATATTATATATATAATATATAATTATTAATATATACTAATTAATATATATATTAGTTAATTTATAATTAAATATAATTTATATATAAAATATTTTATAATATGAAATTTATAACCTATAATTTAATTGTATAAATATATATATAAGATATATATATAGTATTAAGTATACTATATTATATACTATATATATATATATTATAATATTATATTATTATATATATATATATATACATATTATTATATTAATATATATAATATATATATATATATATATATATATTATTATTATATATATATATTATATATATATATATATATATATATTATTATAATATATATAATAATTAATATATATATAATATATATATTCTTTCTTTCTTTCTATTCTTTCTTTATCTTCCTTTTGGACCCCAAGACTGGGGGTAACGTGCGTGTATGCATCGGAAAAGAAAAGCAGTAGATTGAAATATGAAAAAGTCGAAAGGAAAAATGCCACAGCCTTAACGCGGCTACTCATCTGTATCATTAATTAGTGAGAACTCGTCACCGACAGAAAATTCACTCATTTTATAAACTATATGGGACCTATATATATATTAGCGAACGACCCTCACTATTAGGTTTAATTCAGAACAATTGTTAAGGGTTCATCCCCTGGCTCACAGGTGGCCTACACAACCATGTCACCATCAAAATACCTACCGCCATTCACTCCTATTTAATGCACCTTTTATTCTCTCAGCCTCTGCAAAACTCGACATTTTCTACCTCTCACTTCAGTTAAACATTCGTTAACCGACTCAATCCAAATTTCTCTCTATTTAAGGTTCTCCCAGTCGTAGGTTTTCCAACATAACTCGCCAACCATTACATCCGTCTTTAACCAACCGACTATCATTCCATCCTTTCCACATGGCCAAATCATCTCAACATACTTCATTTATTATTTATCCTCTCATTTACCCTTCTTCACACCACACATCTCTCTTATACGTTCAATTCATTCCTCATTTTATCACTTTTCTCACACCTAACAATGCCCCTAAGATTGTCCCATCTGAACACATTGAAACTTTAGATCTATAACTTCTTATTCCAGACCACCATAAGTCTCACTACTATACAATAACACAGGTAATAACATACCCTCATTAAGACCCTACGCACTCAACACTTAGTCCTTCACATTCACCAACGATTTAATTGCACATGCAACCTTCCTGCCATTCACAACTTTCCTCTACACTCTGCATCATCCGTTCTTCTCATCCAACATAATCATTAATATTAAACTCAGACACTTAGTTCCAGCTGTTCACCCTCTAACATAACTTCACACTGAGGACTGTCCACCTACCCTACCTCACTCACAACCATAGACCTTACTCTTATCATACGTTTACTTTCAAACCCCTCCTTTATTACACACCTACTGTAAAACGCAACCAATCTTACTCAAACTCTCTTCAAGATTCGCCACACGAACCAAATGCCCGCATATACTATAGGTAGGAGCACCCTCCTCACATCTCTCCATTCTCCATCATTCTATACCCAGCATTTCCTGCCATCCCCACCTCGAATTTTATTTCATATAACCCCATCCATTAATATCAAAAATGCTAAGTCACCTATTTGTTTAAAACAACAAATGTCTCACTCATCCGCTATATAATCCTAAACCAAATCCCATTGACACCATTTATTCTTAACACACGCTTCTTCGTCATAACAATTACTTTTGATTCTCCATTCAGAAAGCCTACCACCCCAACATCCATATATCACTAACACCTTCCATAAAGCTTAACTCTATTAACTCTATCATACGCGTGTTGCAAATATACCATTAAAACCTAAAATAAATTTATTCTTCTTCTCTCATTTTTCTCGAAATCATTTGTTTCAATGTAAAGATTTGATCCGCACAACCTCTACCACTCCCTAAACGCACCTTTTTCTACACCAATCAGTCCTTCAGTCACTCGACGTCAACTCTTTCGACCAAAATATCCACATATCTTCCCTACAACACTCAATATAAACTTATTCCCCTATATATATTTACAGTTCCCCTTTTCTCCCTACCCCTTAATAATAATTAAGGTACTATACCTAGCCTCTCCCCAATCATCGCATAGGGATATATATCACTCCTATAGAACGCTTTATTACACAACTTCCAAATCAAATCAATAACCATCTCCACCTATATTCTAGATCATTTCATCAGTAATTTTATCACTAAACCTGCATTTAACCATTCTTCACTTTATCTCACTCTACCCATTAAGTCCTCCTTACTAATAACCTCATCCAAAATAATACCTATTCCTTCTTGCAACATCACTACCACACACATTCAATTATCACCTATCTTCATTAATTATATATGTGCAGATTTCGAGAAGTGGTTCTTATTCCACACCCCTCCATTTCTTCAGTAAAGAAATCAGTCACTTAAGTTAATTATGTCCTCTCCGCAAAAGGCGGAAGTGGAAGAATTCATACCAAAAAGAAAGCAAACGGATTCAGAGAAGACGAAACTATTTCGCCATTAGGGGAGATTAATCGTAGTTAAAACAGCAGTAGTGAGCATCGTACATCGGTTGATCACGACTCTGCAGATGCTGAACCTTGAACCCGAAAAAGTATATATTGGGAGCTAAAGTGGTAGTATAACTAGCGGAACTGATTGTTCCGGAGGAAATATTATACGGCTGACCACCTTGCTGCAATTTTTGGCAAAACTTGATGGCAAATAAAGGGGGTATTAATAAACTCGGATACACAATATTGTATCAACGGAGAAAACAATTCAAGAGTTATTTGAAGCCAGGAAGAAACTAGAAAATCGATGAGGTTGAGGGGAATAGAAGATCGATCTCATTGTACAAAGAGACAAAGAACCGCCATCTTGAGAGTTGCCATTAATGAAATTTAATAAGGCAAGTGCAATTTCGTCGTAGTCCGATACTTGAAGGAGGACTTTATCCTGGGAGCGCCGTTTCTAGTAAAAATAGAGTAAAGGGAAATGTAACTCAGAGAAACTTCCTTCGCTATGATGAATCTGGCAGCGTAGAACAGATCAGCTTCCAGACCGAGCGAGGAAACTGTGTGCAGGTCTTAGTCGCGGTTTCCGTTTCCTTGCAGAAAAGAGTAAAATTATCAATGACGGATTGTTTCGGGTCGAGGCCACTTTAAAGCATATTAGACAAGAAGTGACGCAGTTCGGAAAGCTAAACGACCAGAGAAGGTGCTAGTGAATGGTGTGGAGGAAAACCCCGAGAATAAATATAGCGGCCGCCTCAGGATGGAAGGATGACCAAGTAGAAGTATTGATGTGAAAATTGACAGCGTAAAGAGGAAGTGATCAATATGGCGTAATTGATGGTGGATGGAGATGATCTTAAAAATTTCGAATTTAGCATATACACAGTGAAAGCAACAGTACCTGAGGCATCAAGACAAATAGGTGCAGAATTGTGGTCGAGAAAGATATTAAAAAATGAGAATGAGTTTATGGACCGAACGAGTTGACTGGAGAACATCAAAGCAATCTCACTTTCTCCCATTAATAAGAGGTTTCCGACCATTGATCGACTGCCTTAACATCTTACATGCAAGTTTTCATCACAGCAGAAGCTTTCATCCTCGATCTCCTCAGGTAGGCGTTTAGGCATTAGGCATTCCCTTGTGTCTCAAGAGTGTGTACCAGCTAGCCGAGAGAAGGAAAAACTACAGGGAATACAAAAGAACCCTCACCATCCCCACAGAATTACTTTTTAAAGCAGTTGCGGCGAGATCCGTCGAATTAATCAGCCCAGACACGTAAACAATACTTTCGAGCTTACACTTCGACTGTTAGCTCCACAATTCCCCTTCCTTCAGTGTGGAAAGTTGCACAGAAAATATCTCACCGCTTCAACAACTCTTCACCCACAGTTCTGCGTTATGGGCCTGATGTAGCCGATACGATCTCTGCACCAGCAACTGTTGCAGATGCATTAGGTTTATAGTTTTCGCTAGCCTGTCATACTTGGCAAATTAATGGAGAAAATGTTTCAGGCCGTCTTGTCCCTGTTTTGGAGAGTCGCTATGCTTTTTCAAACTTCCAGTTTGGTTTCGCAAAAATCGTTCGAACCGCGGATCCCATGTTAAAGACTGGACCATGACGAATCCGGGATCGTTCTCACTAGTGAGATTTGTTTCTTGGTGTCTTTTTTTGACGTTGAAAGTCTTATGACACAACGAGGAGAACTGGGGTTCTCCCTTAAACTCCACTCCTCAGTTTCCGAGAACAGTTCCCTATCTTTATTAAATGCTTTCCTGTCAGAGAAAATCCATGGAGGTTCGGTGCCCTTGCTGTTCTAGATCAACTGCCACTATACTTCTGGATGAAGGCGTTCCTTCAAGGTATAGTGTTCTATGTGGTATTATTAATTTGCCTATGCGGATTCAATGACATCGTTTACTTCTATCCTCGGCGATGGTCCAAATATTTCTCAATATGTTGATGACTTGGTGCTATATATTGCCGGTGCGAGGCTGCCATTTCTTGAACGGCAACTTCAACTTACTATTGTGATAATATTTCATAATGGGGTAATTCCCATGGCTTCATTTCTCACCCACCAAACCTCAGCAGTACTATTTAAGGAAAAAAGGGGGGAGTCAAAGAACTTGCCACCTTCCTCCCGCGAACCTACCTCTATATATGGTTCACCTATTCCTGTAACCACAATAAAATTTCTAGGATTATTTAGATGGCCACTAACATAGCTCAGCGCACTTAAACTTCTGAAAAAGGATTTGGCCTCTCTTGCTTGCCTATTACGTCATCTCGCCTGAAAATCTTGGATGTTGATCGCATGTCTCTTTTACGTCTCCACAATCGCCCTAATCAGATCGAAGCTGGACTAATGGCTGTGTAGTATATGGTAAGGCTTCCCCCAACTATACTACCACCTGTTAATAGATCCCATCCAAAATGATGGTATCCGTATCTCCACTGGAGCTTTCGATCGTACTCCGGGTAAACCTTGCTGTTGAATCGCGATGTGATGCCACTCTATCTTCGAAGGGAATAACATCATTTGCGCACAGTTTTTCTTCGTTTCAAACGCCCAATGCCGTCTGCCTCTTGACCTATCTATGAAAGATACCTCAGAATCCTCCTTACTTGCCATCTGCAAACAATTTTATAACATCCTTAACTTTCCTCATCATCCTTTTTGCAAAGGTGCTGGCTTTCTATTTGTATTCCTACTCCCCACCAATTTCCATGGTCTGACCTCTCCCAAATCCAGCCACATCGGATGTCTTATTAAAGGCATCATTCCTGTCTCTATGCGCAGTTCATGGTGGATTTACCCCAGGTTATTGACGGCTCTATAACATGGACAGTACTTGCGTTTGCTGTTCTTTCCTTACTGCAAACCTCTCCATACCCTCACCTCATGCTTTTCAATATTACGGCACGAATTCAATGCTATAACGCATTGCCTTTTCTTCGAATTTTATTCTAACCAAGACCATCATGTCTATATTCAGATTAACTCAACGCCCTCCATGCGATTAAAAGCCCAATATTCTAAAAACCAATGGTATCCGCTGTACAACAACTTTCTCGGTTGTTCCACTCTCGTAAGAAAAAAAAATAATATGTTGGAACGCCTCTCACGTAGGCGACTGGCAAAGAAATCGCTGACAGAGAGGCAAAAATGGCAGCCTCTTCTTTCCGGAGCTGTTCTGTCGTCAATTCTACTCTTGGGTCCATAACACCTTCTAAAAGGTTAACCCATATATCTTGTCCGAATCCTCCCACCTTAATAGTAACTATTTTCTGTTATCTCCAAGAATGAATATTCTTCACAACATTTATTTTGTTATGTAATAGTAGGACTATTTATAATGTAATGGACTTTATCTTATTTATTTTTTATAATTTATCTTTTTATTTTTTGACTGAATATTTTTTTCACAACATTAATTTTGTTTTTGACATTTAAATTATGTAGCTATGAGCCCAGGAAACCCCACCCATGAAGTTATTTTTTTCAACCTCAGTGTGGCCACTTTCTTGTGGGCCATGGGTCCTGTACATAAATAATAAATAAAAAATATCATTCCTGTTCAAAACTTTGCTTTTTGCGACCGCTCTAGAGATATATGCGTTAGCCTGTTGCAAGTTAAACCGATTGATTCCCAGACTCACCAAATATCATCCAACTTTCCATATGACCAAACTATTTTAATACACTATATTATTATCTTCATTTACCGCTATAAGGGAAGTGGCATCGGGCCTGATTTGTTCCTTACTCTATTTAAATGAACAAAGTTCCTCAAACTACAAGTAAACTCTTGAAAAATACGAACAAAAGGTCTGTGTTTTATTTATTTCTCCTAATAGAGAGAATTCTGAATTAAATGGACCTCCACAACTTCTCTAGACTTGGGTTTTTTAAGGTATAACTATCCAATACTACGGTTTATATTTCTTAGAAAAACTATTATTAATTTAACTATGGTAACTTTCTTTATATATTTACTGTTTAATACCAACTTTATATTTAATAATTTTTAAATAATCCTCGTAATATAGTATAATAAAGCAAAACTCAAAGAAACTATTTAATAACGAAATATAAAAATATAAAAATTTTAACATTTCTTAATTCTTAATCAATAAATATATAAATTTAATAAGTGTATATTTATATAGTTATCTAACTATTATTCATATATAACTAAATTGTTCCTTTTGTCAAACTAATGTTTCCCTAATGGAAAGCTATTTTTCCAAACTGTATTGAATCCAGAGTATCTTGCGTTGTAGGAGAGGAGGTAATTGGTTTTGAGAAACTATGGTTATTAAGGTTTAAATTTAACTATTAATAGGTTTAGTTCCCTTTGGGAACTAGGTCTTCAAAATGTGGTGATAATCCGTGATTTGAAAAAAACTGAAACAAAACTGGGAAAAAACTGGAAACGAAATTCTTGGACAAAAGGAAATTTCCAAAATAAAAATGGAATATACAATTTTTATTATATTGGAGTGATCGGGTTAGATTTAAAAAATTCCAGGAACTGTGTCTATGTAGGATCCTTTCACAAAGTCCCCTGGGCCCAGTTTCTTTTATCCCAGACAACACCTATTTCCACGACCTTTCTTCTTTCTCAACCAACACTTTCAACAGTCCAATACCTTTTCTTTACATACAAATTACCAATATTTTAACATATACATACAAAAAGGGGCCAATAGAGAATATAAGACCTAAAGGGAAAGAAAAATATATACATGAAACAAACAAAAATGATAATTAGTAAAATAGTAAAATAAGCTTGCTTGAGTGCATGATTATAACTAAGTGTTTTTCTGGTTATAATAACTGATATTGGACAAGTAGAAGAGTTTCTTATAAAAGCTGAAATGTGCTAGATCGGGTCTTAAAAAAAGAAACATTAAATTTTATAAACACAAAATTAATAATAACATATTAAATATGTGGTAGCAGAAAAATACTTACGTATACTATGTGGACTAATCGTATGAAGAATGAAAAGGAAGTTAATGAATGGCTATGGCTGAAACAATAAATTAAATATACTTTCTACTAAATAAGTAAAATAATACATAATTCCGTAAACTATTTATTTAACAATTTAACAAAGTAAACACAACAAATACAACCCAGCACACTAACGATCAATCACTAATCGACTAGGTATAGGCACTTCCAAATCTAGAAGTACCTCCAACAAATTACTTTACTTTAGTGTTTTACTACATACAAACTACTTCAATCCTACATCAACACTAGGTTAATCCACTGTTTCAAACTTCTAACATCTATTCTTTTTCCTCTTCTTAACACCCTTCGCCATGTGCGATTTTTCCTTCTTCCTGCAATAACATCAACTTCTGGTTCAATTTTCAAGTTACTTCCTTCATTTTCACTACTTGTTATTTATTTTTCTATATTTTTAACATCAACTTCCTTAGATAACAACTGGAAGAAAAAGAATATATAATTAAAGAACAAAATTATCACAAAATCATAAAACTATCTAAACTTAAACTATAATAAAGTGAACAATGCACAGGAGATTAATAAATTAACTATTATTGAACAGGACAATTCTCTTGATCCCTTTTTCACCGCATCATCATCAGCCAACCCTGGAAATAACATAAAAACAATCATATATATTATTATATATATAATATAATATATATATATAATATATATTATATATATATATATATATATATAATATTATTATATAGTTATATACTATATATATATATATATATATATATAATATATAATATATATATATATATATATATATATAATATATATATAATATATATATATATATATATATATATATATATATATATAATATATCCTGGAAATATATATATATATATATATATATATATATATATAATAAAATAGATATTTGCACAAAGCTCGCCTCCCATTATGGGTTTCATCAACCAGTGCCAGAGGAGCTACACTTAAATTTGTTTCTCAGTGTTCCCAGTACTTTGATTTAATGTAAGTTTCGTTATTATTATTATTATTATTATTATTATTATTATTATTATTATTATTATTATTATTATTATTATTATTATTATTATTATATTATTATTAAACGTGATTCGATTATTTGGAAATGCATGGTATGGGAGTTTATGAATTATTTTTGACAATAGTATGGGAGTATGGTGACTTATTTTACCTTGAAAGCATATTAATAACTCGCCTTTAAAGAAATTCATTTTACTTAACAAATTATTATATTTTTAATCATTTGTGGCTCATGTTTTCAAATGATGTAACTTATGATATTTTCTGGAATCTGCAAATTCGTTAATTTATGAAATAAAAACTTAATGAGTAAATAAAATCTTTATAATATTTTAAAATTCCACAATGTGGTATATTCTGTTATTTTTAAAAATGTTCATATTTTAAAAAGATCTGCTTCCTATTTATGAATTACTTCAGTTGTAATTCTTCAAAGTCTTTTGTTTATTTATTTAAATTTTCATCTTTATTAAAAGTATCTATCAAGAAAACAAAAACATGCTCCTTTTCATCAGCAAAAAAAAACAAAACAAAAAAAAACTTGGGAAATACTTTATAATTGTTCTCCTTTCGCTATTTCAACCTTTTTTTTAACGTTCACAATCTGAAAAATGAAACGTTGCATATTTTTACTTTACATATGAAAAGGTGATGAAACCTGTTTTATAACACTTTATAACATTTAACTTTTCCATTGATGTTTGAATTATTTTCAGATCACATCTTTTATCAAATTTGACTCAGAGTACACAGGACATCTTGAACATCAATGTATCCCAGATGATAGAAGATGAGATCGTGTGGATGCTCAATTTTACGAGCACAAGAGAGGCTACAAGAGAAAGACCAGAGTCTGGAATTGCTCTCCTTCGGAATGCAGAAAATTTACTAGTGGCTGGACATTTGAAATTAATCAGCTCTCTCTTGTCTTGCGAAAATATTGATAAAATGAAATGCGGTTAGTGCAAGTATCTATGATTTTTCTAATAGAGTTTCGTTAAAGTATGTTTAATATTAATTTACTAACACTTTCCATATTTCATTAAAAAAAAAGATTTAGCGACACTAAATTTTCATTACCTTTTCAATGTTGTAGATATGTTTATTATCTAGAGATTTAGCAATGAATTTTGATAGCATTTAAGTTGCCATTTTTCTTTAAAAATTGTTTGACATTATTTGTTTTCTCGCAGGGGAAGCATTAATACCTCTCCTTATTTATGAGTACTTGTTCCCTTCGTCTAAACTCGTTCTTGGACCAGCTTCGAATTCCTTTGAAACCTTGAACAAATGCTCAGCCAAATGCACAGGTACCGAATCTCGAATGGCAGCTTATATGTTGTTAGCTCAAGTATCGGTTACGTCACTGAGCAATTTCAAAACTCTTTCAAAAAACCTTGTATCATTACACCATCAGCTGGACAGAGACTCCATTAAGGAATTTGAGGTAACATTTCTTTTTTATTCCATAATTGACATTTTTCACTTTAATTTAAAACATTTTACGACATTTCAATTTATTATTTAGAAACTATTATTTTCATTTATTTATAGACTAATAAGTAATAATAAAATTAGGTTTTGTGTTGGCTAAATGGGTTGTCGTTTGTTGTAACAGTTTTAAATCTTCTTATAAATAATCATTTGTATAGATTGTCTAATTATTCTTTATTTTATTATTATTATTATTTTTATTATTATTATTATTATTATTAGGATTAAGGTGCTGTAGCAAGCATCGGAAAGAAAAGCAGTAGGAGAACATGACAACGTCGAAAAGAAAGCCCAGCCTTACCGCCCCCTCTGTACTATTAATTAGTGAAACTTGCAACAGACAGAAAATCCACCCTAGAGCATCATAGACCGCGACGGACCCTCACTATGGTAAATCGTCAATGTAGGGTTCATCCCATGGCCAGGTGGGCACAACCATACCCCCTCACAAAAACCCCTCCATTCTCTCCTTCATGCACCTTTATTCTCGCCTCTGCAACTCTCAACTCTTTCTCTCCTTCAGACATTCGTTCACACTCAATCCACTTTTTGCTCGGTCTCCCAGCCGGTCGGTTTTCCACACACTCGCCACTATAACATCCGCTTATATTATTATTATTAATTATTATTATTATTATTATTATTATTATTATTATTATTATTATTAGTCCCCAGTGTGAAATCATGTTGGATGATAGACAACTGGAACAAGTGTCGATGTTTAAATATTTAGGCTATATGTTGGATAAAAAGGGAACAAATGATGCTGAGTTTTGTAGGAAAATTGTGAATGGTAGGAAGTGGCTGGTGCAATTAAATCTTTGCCTAATGCAGTGTGATTAGGTCTTGAGTGCGCAAGGGTTCTGCATGAGGGTACGCTGTTACCGGTAGTGTTGTTGTATAGTAGTGAATCTATATTGTGGAATAAGAGGTATAGATTTAAGATGGTCTATTCAGATGGATGATCTTAGAGGTGTGTTAGGTGTGAGAACAATTGATAAAATGATGACTGAACGTCATAAGGGTTTTGTTGTGTGACAAAAGGAAGAAATGAGAAAATGATACAAAATAAATGAGTATATTGAAGTGGTTTGGTCATTTGGAAACGATTGATGGTAGTCGAATTGTTAAGCGGTTGTACAGTGGTGAGTGTGTTGGGAAACGACCAACCAAGAGAACTGAGGAAAAGCTGATTGAGTCAATAAAAGAGTTTCTGAAGAAAAGGAAGTAAATTTAGTAGTTAGCGAGAAGAATGGTGAATAATAGGAACAATTGCACTGTTTTGAGATGGTCATGGTTATCGACCTGACACAAGGGATGAACCCTGACACTGATAAGATAGCACAGTGGGGTCTGTTGTAAGGGATGAAGTGATGCCGAAATTTTTACCGATTCCAAATTTTTACGGGTTTCCGGATACCGATATCAAAAATACTTTCATTACTGATACCAGTATTTTTACGTTAAAGGTAGTGCAATCACAACTTTCTGAAAAATTAATAAAGCTATTAATAGCTTGCTTATCAGTGAAAGTCATTAGAATTTGTACTTTCATAGGTAGGGATTCGGATACAGACCTTCAACACTATTCAAAATGCTTTTAAACAAATAGAGAATATTAGACCTTTAATGATACAATGTATTTTTAATAATAAAACATTTGAGATGATGATAATTCTGGTCCGGTAAAGATTTTTTAATTACCAAGAAGAACCTGAAACGTCCCGTGGAGATATCTTTTTTCCTTTTGCCATGTTTAACGCATTTTCAGAGGTGTAATGAGGATTAACTGATCATGCATACATCATTCGTTCTTTCCAACATTTAACCATTATATATTTTAAAAATAGAATTTTTACTATATTTTTACCATTAAAGTCTATTACGTTTTTCATCATATATCATACAAAAGCACCATTTAAACTTAAACATTTGTATAGGACACTGCTGCGTGAATAAGCTAGATAACTCGTAGCAAGTTTACTCATTTGAGAATATTTTTCCTCTCTTAGTTCCACAATTTTGATTATTCACTGCTTTCTTCATTATAATACAAATCTAATATTTCATCTATTTTTTTTTTACGAGTTTCTTGATCATTGTCACTGCTTGATGTCAAGAGAAAATTCATAGCATCAGTTACAGTATATATAATTGTTGATTTTTTTCTTCAGGATCTTCAGAGTTGATTATCAAACGCTTTTTCGATAACTCTTCTTGTTCAAATGCATGTAATTTTATCGAAATTAGTTGAACAATTTTTCCCTTTCACCATTGTCATCAAAGCGATGAAATGAAAAATTTGGATTTGTAAGAGAATACGCAGAGAGGTTGCTACTATGAGAGCAGTGTTAAATTTCATGTCTAGTTCATTAGTACACTTCTGATTGTCCCTTTCAACACTAAGAACAATGGGAGTAAGGTGCGTACGAGCATCGGGAAGAAAAGGCAGTAGGAGAACATGACATAAGTGAAAAGGAAGGAAAGACCGCTCCCTCCCTCAGTACCATTAATTAGTGAGAACTCATCGCAGTCAAGAAATCCACCTAAAGCTTCATGGGACAGCCAGTTGGACCCTCACTATGGTAGATGTCAATGTAAGGGTTCATCTCCCTTGGCCCAGGTGGGGCCAAACCATACCCCCTCACAATCCCCCGCCATTCACTCCTGTTATACACCTTTCTTCTCGCTCTACCAAATCACATTTCTCTCTTCAAACATTCGTTTACTGACTCAATAAACTTTTTCTTCGGTCTCCCCAGCCGGTCGTTCCCAACACACTCGCCACTATACAATCCGTTTAACCAACTGACTAAGCATTCATCTTTCCATGATGATCCACAACATTCTTCAACATATTTTCAACATGATTCACACATTTAACAACATGATTCACAGCCACAACCGCTCTTAATACGTTTCAATTCCTCATTTTGTCATTCTTCTCACAACCTGCAACACCCCTAAAGATTGTCAGCATCTGAAACATTGAACTTTAGATCTATACTTCTAATTCCAGACCATAGTCCTCACTATATACAATAACACAGGTAAAGCAACATACCCTCATGTAAGACCCCAGCAAACTAGACTTAGTCCTTTACATTCACAACGATTTAATTGCCACCAGCCACCTTCCTGCCCATTCACAAAATTATCCTACTACACTCTGCATCGTCCGTTCCCTTCTCTTCCAACATATATCCCTAAATATTTAAACTCAGACACTTGTTCCAGCCTCTCACCATCTAACATAAACTTCACACTGGAGGAGTGTCCTCATTCACAACCATAACCTTACTCTTATCCAAAGTTTACTTTCAAGCCCCTCCTTTTACACAGCCTGCCCAATTCTTTCAACATCCTCTCACTCTCTTCGATTCCAAACAGAACAAATCATCAGCATATAATAGGTTAGGGCACCCTCCACTTCATCTCCATTCTTCACCATTCTAACACATTTCCTGCCATCCCCACCTTGATTCTTTCATAACCCCATCCATAACAAATTGAATTAACCAAGGAGACATAACACAACCCTGTCTTCCTCCGCTGTTAATCCTAAAACCAATCACCATTGACACATTTATTCTTACAAACACGCTTCACTATCGCCATATATACTTTTGAATCCTGATTCAGATGCCCTACCAACAACACCTGCCAAAGAACCTTGCCTATTAACTCTATCATACGCCTGTTGCAAAATCCACTAAAACCTAAATACAATTTATTCTTCTTCTCCCTTCATTTTCTCAATCATTTGTTTCAATGTAACGATTCGGCTCCTCGCCTACATATCCTCTAAAACTTCTATTGCCGCCTGTATTCTTCCGCCTAAGCAGTCATCCGGTTACTCGCCGCACTCTTTCGACAAAATACCAGCAATATACTTCCTACAACACTCAATAAACTTATTCCGCTATAATTTCTACAGTTCCCCTTATCTCCCTTACCCTTATATAAAGGTACTATTACCGCTCTCCTCCATCCCTTGGAACTATACCCTCTTATAAACGCTTTATTACACAAATTCCAAATCCAATCAATCACCATCTCGCCTCCTTCTTGATCATTTTCACCAGTAATTTTCATCTATACTGCAGGTTTATCATTCTTCCAACTTCCTTACTCTAACCCATTACCTCCTCTCTCTTACTAAATAACCTCATCCCGCAAAATACCGTATTCCTTCTTGCACGAAATCAAACCCACACACATTTCCTATATCGCCTCTTCATTACTGTTAATATTTGTGGCAGATTTTCGAAGTGTTCTTTCCACACTCCTCTCACAAAAAGCCAAGCCAAATCAGGCAACATATCAACCATCCCATTCATTTATTCTAAGCAGATTCCCCTTTATTCTCATTCTTAACCTTTCGCGCTCCTTCCAGAAGAGCTTCCTATTCTACTGTAAATCCCCATTCATGCTTCCTTCCAACTGTTCATTTAACCTCTTGTTTTCTCCTACGTTACACTTTTTAGTATTTCTTTTTTTCCTCCTTATATAATTCCAATCATTTTCTTTTGAGTCTTCATCATTTGCTTTTAGTACAATTCAACCAGCTTCTTTTTTAACCTTTAATCCGCTTTCATATGGAATGCCCTTCATGTTCACATTCCTTACTTTCCTACTTTAGCACATCCACATACTTCCTTTGCATTACTAACAATTGCTTTCCTTCATTTGCGCCCAGATTTGTTCAGTATCAACGTTGTTCATTCAACCGTTTTACTAAGCGAGCGCTCTTACATACTTATCCTTATTGTCTTGCTCACTTTACTTCTCACTCTTAATTTTACCTACTTCCTTTCGTTTCACCATTCCTTTCCATCCAAGCCCCCAACTAACTTAAATTTTACATAGAAAACATAATGATCCGATAATCCCATTGCCAACATTCCTAAACTGATTTAACATCCACACATACTTCAACATCTCCCCTTCTTCACAACACAAAACAATCATACTTTTCACTTCGATAACCATCTCTACCTACATCAACTCTAGTAAACTTATGAATACTCATGGGTTTAAAGAAGGTATTACTTACACACATACCTCTCTCTTCAAGGAAATATCACCTTCCTACATTCTCATTTTCTCGCCACCCCAAAACACCTAATATACCATCCCTTTTTTGATCACTAGTCAACCATTCAGGTCCCCGCAAAACTATCCAAATCTGAAGGCTCCTACTCACGTCCATCCAGAACATCATTCAGATTTAATCCCAAAACATCGTACTCTCTTCAACGATTTCCCTCAGATGGACCATAGGTCACAACCACACATACCTTGACCTTTTCAAAACTTAAATTTAAACTCATTAGAATTCTAGGACTTGCACACAACTCAAGTCTAACCAATGCTTCGTAACCACAGGTCATCATTAAATTGTAA
>JABUQX010044575.1:0-30000 GCA_015478945.1 Trachelipus rathkii
CTATATTTTATACTATATACCTAATATACATATAATATATATATAACCAATATATATATATAATATATATATCTATATATATAATATATATATATATATATATATATATATATATACATATATAATATAATATATATATTATAATATAATTATATATATATATATTTATATATATATATATCATTATATATACTATATATAAATATACTATTATATAATATATATATTATATCTATATATATATAGTGATGCACCGGAGAGTAATTTTGGCCGGAGGCCGGAGAGCTGGAGGCGGAGAATGAAAAATTTTAATTACCAGGCCGGAGAATGAAATTTCCATTAATATACTTAACGGAACTTTCCCTTTAACAAGGATGTTAACGATATATATCGACACGAGCGATGTTAATCGATTTTTTCGATTATTTTAAGGCAATAGAGCGTCAGAGGGTGTAACAAAAAGGCGGTTTTTTTTATTTTTTATAAACTAAAGGAATACCCAAGAATAAAATAGCCAAGATGGAAAGAGTCAGGGTTCTCTCGGCCTCATCGGGGGCGACGGGGGGACTTACGGTCCCCCCCCTCATGATCCACTGTCCGGCTTCGAGCCCCATAAAAAATAAAATAAAAAAAAATTAAATTAAAATAACATATAAAATTAACATGTATATAATACAACAGGCAACACTGTGGCAACTTTTTCTCTTCTATTGGAGTTTAAGTTAACAAGTCACAGTGCATGGTTAGACGCATTGTGTCAGCGATATTTCGATGATCTGTATTTTATGTAACAATTTTTTAAAGGAAAGTGCGCATACTTACCTTCTATCATATAAATTTATATATATATTATAATATATACTATATTATATATATATGTATATATATATTATATATATATTATATATATATATATATTATATACTATATATAATATTATATATATATATTATATATATATATATATATTATATATATATATATATATATGAAGATTGATTCTAAACATAGCAATTATCATTGCACCTTCCTCATCCGGACACTAAGTAGTACACTACCTAGAGAAGTCTAACACACTCCATTGAAGATGGAGTAAACCCGTTGAGGTGCTTGAACTTTAATGAACATAATAAAAAAAAAAAGTTATTTAATAACTTAAAGTTTGACCTTGCCTAAATAAAAGTGCCTTTTAAAAAGAAAAGGAATATTCGTTAAATGGTTGGGGGAAGCGAGAGCCAATAGGGAGGCTGGTAAATAACATCACTCTTTATTGAGATGACGTGGCTCAAGCATGAGGGTACTTCTGCTTTAAGTGTTGCAATTTTGAGACCTCTTTAAATTTGAAACTATTGCATTCTTGATTGTTAAATTAAAGTAGCAAAATTATTGCACAAAAGACAATTATATTATTTTTTTATTAATTAGTTTTAGCGATTTTTAGTGATATTTTTGCAATCACTAAACTGGAATGCATTTTTTAATGTTTTTTTCTCAAACTGTTTACATTTTAAAACTAAATCGGTTCCACTGACTTGGTGTCTTGAAAACTGACAGAACAGGGTGAGCCAAAGTTACTTATTGAGTTTCGCTTCAGGGCACTATTAGTGTTAACGTTGAAAGTTTGAGGTGTTTTATCCGTATTTAGGATGTGTAATAATGTACAGGTAGCTTTATTTTAATAACAGGCCTGTTATAATTTATTACCTGACATGGATAATGATGTTCAGATTTCTTTCAAAGATTTGTTTAATCTTTTTAATCACTTACCAGTGTCTCAAAAGATGTTTTATAATTATCTACCTATTGACTAATCTATTGCAGAAAGCAGTCAATCAGATGATATTGACAAATCCTTTATCTCATCCATCTCTCATCTTTTATCTTCTTATCCGGCTTTATATATATATATATATAATATATATATATATATATATATTATATATAATATAATATATATATATTATATATATATATTTTATAATATATATATATATACTATATTATATATATATTATATATATATTATATATATATATAATTATATATATTACTTACTAATATTATTATTATATTGATTTTTTTCACAGAATTTTACAAATCAAATATTAGAAAAATCCTGTAATTAATTTCCATTCAGGGCATTACTTTAAGATTAAAGATAAGCGATATAGCTAAAGTGCAGTGTCTTTGTGCGACTTACTGGGAATACATTAAACTATCGAGGAAAAACCCCAAAGAAGGTTCAAAAATATATAAGCACAAAGCCTTAGCTGGATTATCTTGAAAAAGAAACATAAAACAACATATTTGAAGATAAAAGAAATATCTGAATCATCAAGAGGAAAAGTGGCCGAAAAAGAAAACATGATATCACGACACAGCAAGATCCGAAATGGATCCATGTCCACCTCATCATTTCATCACACCTTTCTACCTCTAGAAAAAAAAGATTTCTTAGCCAACCCACTGTTGAAATAACTGAGAAACAAGATTTGGCGACATTTAATGATTAGAAAAAACCAAAAGAAATTCATTTCAAAATCAGTGGGAAATTAATTGCCTGTGGACAATCCTGCCATCTTTCTTTATTGCTAGAAGACATGGATCTTAAGAATTTAATTAAATTCAAGTATGTCCACAAATATAATATTCATAGGAGGGTACTTTTCAGAAGAGATTATACCCAACAATATAATGAAAGAAGGTATATCGTAACCAAAATAACACATTTCAGCTGCAACAGAAATAAGCAAATATCATAATAATCAGATATTTGGAGTGCCCTCCAGAGTTCTACATGAGGATACGAACTATAAGTTATCCAACACAAACCGCAAAAGGTCATAAAAGTGGGACCTTTTCTATCTGACCGCAAACGCAAACTGGATAAGAAGGATGAAAACAGAGAGACTTCAAAGGATGCCGCCGACCGAGAAAAGGAGGTTCACATGTTTCTATATTTCTATATTCTATATTTCTATATTGGTAATATTCTATATCTATATATTCTATATTCTAGCCTAGCACGTTGCCGACTATATTCTAGATTACACCGATCCTTAATGTTTCTATCCTAGGTTATTGGGTACGGGGGAACGATTGGTGTACTATTAGAAGGTGATAGGATGCTTCCTTCTACGAGTTAATTACCCTACCTCCCTTTTCTAGCACTTTCAGCATAGACATGTCACTACGTCAATTAGAACACGGCTATAATGGTGTCTACTCCTCAGTATATAAGGTATGAGGAATCGACTGGTGTATATTACAAGCTGCTATTCAGAATGTGCGTTAGGTTTGGTTCCTTCTACGAGTTAGTATTCCCCCACCCCCTTTCTAACCCTTCTAGTACGATATATCGTATGTGGCGGAATACATCCGATATTTGTATCGATTATTACATAATCGACACTGTTGAAGCGATTCCTGTGGTTACACGGAATCTGATTCATCCTGAACAAGAGTTCAGTATATTTAGACATTACCCTTACCTCCCCTTTCCTAACATTTTTGTTTCTTGAGCTATGAAGCCGAGCTCGGTGTTGCCTAGTATGTTTTGAGGTATGCCGAGTCGATTTCCGCTATTGCCGACCATGGCGTTTCAGCCGTTGCGTTTTTAGAACGCACCAACATTCGTTTTTCGTAGATGGCGTACCCTTCATCAAAAACTATCATGACGGGTGTCAAACAGGGGTAGTAGATGTTCTAAAAATAAGATTCCGTAGTTACTTTCCCGAACGCCAGAGTTCCCCATGGCCCCAGCCGGGGGAGTCATCCTATATGGGTCAAGAATCATTGACACAAAATGACATCTTAGCAAAAGAGTATCGAATCATGGTATCTTTCTTCAAAACTTGGGTTGACCTCTTGATAGGGGGCGAGGTTGCAGCATTCAATGGCACAAGTCGCTACGTCAAAGGGGGTGGGGCCCCCGCCCCCCTTAAATTTTAAAAAGGACTTAGAAAGCTGAAATTTGGTGAGTGTATAAAAGAGAATAAATGAAATAGAATGGCTTTGTTAAATTATTTGGCGAACCATATGGGCCGGAGCCGGAGCTGATGGTTGCCGGTGCAGAATGGAATTCTGGCTCCAGCTACATATTAGAACAAATGAGGTGTCTACATCATGTTTTCAACGGTGTAGAATTCATTTTTGGGGTTTTCAGAACCCAAAATGAGTTTCGAGACCCCCCTCTTGAAGGGGGGTTCCCCTGAAAAAAAGATTAAAGCTTTTAGAAGAAGATGAAATAATGAGAATTTCTAATCCTCGAAAAGAGGAACCTAGGAAAAGACCTGGTCTCCGCATGGCGGTTTAAATGCTTGATTGTATGTGTAGGGTACCGACACCGGTGTAGGAACCGTGTGCGGTGCCGAATAGTAAAAAATGTACTTAACATCTGATTTAGTGTTAACTTATATATGTTCTAAAACTTAGATTCTAATTTTGAGGTTCCCAAAACTCTCAAATGAGTCTGAGAACCCCTCTTCAGGGGGGTTTCTACTGAAAAAAAGAAGAAAAAGCGGTGAGGAAGATGTATTATGCTGAATCACGGTTTCAACTCTCTAAACGATCGCAGGGTTGGCAAGCCCGAACGCGAGGTTGCCCCGCGCCCGCAGGCGCCCCGGCCCGGAAACGACGCGAGCGCCCGCAGGCGCAATATTACTGCGCGAACGCTAAATATATTTCGTAGTTGTAACGTTAATAAAAGTGTTTACATTACTTTGTATTTTCTTTTCAAGTAATTCGTTTTCTGTACTATGAACATTTTATTTTATACTTTAAGTTTCTTAAACTTTTATTTTTATTACAAAAACTGTTCAGTGTTACAATTTTTTTGTAATAAAAATTGTTTTTTCGACCTTAAAGCTATACTCAATAAGGCAGTAGCGCAAATTAGCCCAGAGGGTACCCTTCCGTCACCCTGGATATTGCGCTGCGCTTTGTTCTTTACCTGCCTTTATTGTCTACTGTAGGGTTTTTACTGTTTCAAGGCCTATCCGAAACAACATTCTGGTGGAAAAATAACCTCATTAAACTTTGGAATATATATATATATATACTATATATATATATTATATACTTATATATTATTATATATATATATATTATATAAATATTATATATTATATATAACTTATTATATAGAGAGAGATGAGAGAGAGAGAAGAGAGAGAGAGGATCAATGAAAAGTACTTTACTATGATGAAAAAATTTTATTAAACAATTAGTATATTAGTAAAATTTACAAAATGCGTTTACATGTATAAATAAAACTTTCACCTCCAACCGCAAACATCCTGATGATCCCCACATGGAAATGTAACATATTCCCCTGACTATCTCATTTTCTTATAGTTGTTATTATATAAGTTATTAACCTCTTCTTTGATATTCATCAAAGATCTGATCGGTTAAGCACGTTCTTGGAAAGAAAATTTTGAGAATAGGGAATAGGTAAATAATTCATTTTTAAATCGTTCACATTGCTATTAAATGTTTTAAACACATTGCTTGTTTCCTTAATTTTCTCTATATGTCCATCCAATATTAGTATATATTATTATACTTTTAAGTGTATATATCGAAGTATGTAATCTCTTGTGCCCCTCTTTCTTAGCAGCTGATGCTTCTTACTCTGTAACCATATAAACATCATCAGATGCATATACAATGCGGAATTTTTGATGGATCACGTGGAGTGTAAGGATGACTAATGGAAAAATCTGGATGTATAAATAGCACACTTTTACCAGGATTTTAAATTAAACCAGAACCTTTGAATATATGCTATAAGTCCCATATATACCTTTTTAAATGTATTACAAAACACAGCTATGGTTACGATGGTTGGTTCTCAACTGAATATCATATTCACAGGTTTGTAACCAGCAACCTTTAAAAAATTCGTGACGTCATAAACATGAATTTTCCTGAAAACTTTATCTTTTCAGCTTTATATACAATGTGAAATTTCATGAATCATTAACTTTTACAGGTGTGTATACATTTAACTCTGGATATATATATATATATATATATATATATATATATATATATTATTTTTTATATATTATATATATATATATATATTATATAATATATATATATATATATATATATATATATATAATCATATATATATATATATATATATATATATATAATATATATTATATAATAATTTTAAAGGGTAGTAAAATCAAGTTATTTCATTTTATTCAAAACTTTTCTAAATTTGAAATTATATAGCGACTAATGTTCAAATTTTTTAGCAATCCAAATATATTACAAATGTCATTCAAAACACATATTTTTTAAAAAACATTATAATGAAATAAATACAATAAAATCCACATAAAGTAGAATATAAGGGTTGAACAGGGTAAGTCATAGTTTTTATATATATAATTTACATTATTATAATTAAAAATGAAAAGGATTATAATGATTATTCAATATAAATTTTAAATCCAAAGAATCAATCAGATGAACAACGCCATTTTTATACATATAGACAGAAATCTAGTGTCCTCCTGTTGTAATATGGCGATGTGAAGTGTTGAACACAAAACCGGTATCCTTCTCTAGTTTTACAGATCCTACTTCATTAATAGCGAAGACTCCTATAAATCGAGGTTCGTTTTTAAACACAGTTTTTATTTCTTCTTCATTCATCTTTAATAATTCAAAATCACGTTGCTTACTCTGTCAATTTCAATGAGCTGAGGATGCTCCAGATAAACCAGGACAGTGAACGACGATTCTTAGGACTGCCGCGAAAAGTCGGACTTAACCGGATGTGGCCTGCCGCCAACCATGTGTTAAATTGATTACAGTTACAAGCTGAAAGGCAGCGGTGAGAACGTAAAGCATTCTCACTTATATGGTAGCGTAAGCTCACAGATCTATTCCTGTCCGCTGTCATTGCCATGAAAACAGTTGTTAGCCTATTAGATCGTAAAAAGGTCGTGAACATAGAGATTGCGATCCATTGTATAACATTTCATAGTCCCGACCGTAAGGTTGACCGTTTACATGTAGACTGATACCTCTAAGTCCAAAAGGGGTGAATTTATAGGGTGATTTTTTTAATTCCCTGAGTACGCTTCATGTTTAACAATTCCTATTATTACCTTCTGGGGTAGATTACCGTTCACAATGTTAGGGATATTGATACTCGATAATCCCTGTGTAAAGTTAAACAACTTTGTTTCCACTCGTTTGATAGGATACTTTGCTGTAGTATTCAAGAGAGATTTTTCGATTTCCAAATGTCTCTGAGGTAGTAATTTCACTTTTCTAACATAGAGATAGGCTTCTAACAACTTGTAAACAGGTTCAGGACATACAGCCGTTGCAGCAGGTTTAACTTTTCATTTTAAGAGCGAATTTAGGATTTGAACGGGTTAATCGAATTCTAGTATCTACAGCTGGTAGAAATTAGTCTTTCTTGAGAGAAGATGTCACCGTTTAAACGTCCGTAAAATTCAATATGTGTTCCTTATGGTTTTACCAGCTTTATCTATATGTGCAGCCTCGTCTTTGAAACTATAAAAACCGCAAGACTGGAGATGAGACTGTTTAGCATCGTCGGAATAATTTAATAAATGTTCTATATAACTTCTACAACTATAATTTGCAGCTGATGCGACTAGTGACGTATCGTTGAGATACACTTCAATCTGATTAAAATAAGTATACAGGAAATTGGATTCTGTGTATACTATGTGATCGTCAGATGATGGAAGGTCTGTACCATCGGGTTTTGTCAGTTTCGTCTTCAGATATAAAAAACACATTCGAAGGATCTAAATACTGATCCGAAGTACCTGGTATATGAATCGAGAGTAACATCGGTATCTGGTAATGGAGATGATGTATGGGGTTGATGCTGATGAAATTGGTTTCACTTTCACTAATCTGGGTGGGGTTCTTATCGAGAAGAGATCCAGTTCACTTCTTGCAGCCAAGTCTGGACTAGGAAGGATGGAGGAAATGATCTTGTATGTGAAGTGTGCTGACCGTATAATGACGCGGCGCGTGGTTTAGCCTTTTCTTATATATCGGTCACAATATCATGATGATGTTTATGTAAAGATGCCCAGTTAGTAATTAAATAGCAAATAAATCAAACATTTTTTCTTTTGAGTTTTTTTAGTTCTTAACATTTTTCTTAAACGCATATTTTCATACGTTTTTTACCTTGACCCGTCATTTTGCGTCTTATTTTTTTCGCTTTACATCATCCAACATCTCATCTGAAAATCTGGTAATTCGCCTTTTAGGGAATCGCGAGGGTTAGCTCTGCTGCCTATATCCTGTAACGTATTGCATCCCTGTTTTCGTAATAGCTTTTTTAACCGATTTATATTCACCTCCTTTCTAAATAGAGGCATTGCATTCTCCATATTTAGTGACAGCAACTGAGTCCATACCCTTTTTGTAATTTTGTTCCAACGAAAACCCTATCGTTATACTTCATTAACGGAGCTTTGATTAAACACTATACTTTTTACACTAGTGAGAGTAAGTTAAATGAATGAATAATATAACTAACTACATCACTTATATAATCGTACACCTATCCTTATTTCTAGAAGGTTTTCTAACAGCATATATGGAAGATTTTCTCTACTCTGTTAAAAAAGTAGTCCATCATGTTATAATTAAGCTAGTCTGTTTCTTTGTCTAATATGAACTTCTTTACACAATAAGTAGTTCGCCGTCTAGTGAATTGGATACGGTCTACCTATCAACATCTTTTATATGCATTCGCACAGACCCTAAATGTGAACAACTGAGAGGTAAGTAATGAACATTAGGAAAAGATATAACCTTTCCCTTTTTAGGAAAATGAACCACCCTTAATAAGGGGGCTTTAGTGTTCCCTACATACTGATGATCAACTATATCTGTATAAACGTAAGCCATCCCTTGATCTTGTAACATCTCCGAAGGAATGCATATATAATTGAGAGATAAGTCTGAGTCATTAAGACTGTTGTTCAGAGTATGGGCAGGTTCATTATTTCCACTATGTCTATTTAGAACAGTAGAATGTTCTACTACAGCTTTGTGTTCATGCACACATTTCCGAAACCAATCTGAACGTTTAAGGATAAACACTTCAGGGTCTCTCAAATTCATTCCTGTTGTCGATCTTAAAGTGATTAATACCCTGTCTTCCCCGGGGTGGTTATTAATAATGTATATTAAATCTTTACATATCTTACTTACAGCAAACTGGGTGTTTAAATAACTGTGGATGTCATGGATTTGGATTGAACGGTAATATCCTCGTTTTAACACAAATTTTTCATAGAAATATTCCGAACCTTTAATTATCACACGTTTTAAATCGGATGTGTTTTTTATTTTTAATATAGATTTAACATAATCTGCAACTCTATACACCATTATCCAATGACGTGTCTGAGGGAGATTTTCAATATTAGCGTCTAATATCATTTCACACAGTCCTACCTCATAGAGATCTCTGTTAAGTTGGATAGGATTCATTAACTCGGTTGTAAAATCTGAGACTTTATTATCAGGATGTTAGATCCAAAGATGCCGAAGATGGCAGAGTTAAATAGAAATAATCTTCACTCTCCATGATTACGATGACTAATGATTAATGTTTCGTGATTTCACAAAGCTTTTATATAATGAATTAAACTTGTCAGATAGCCCCACCCATTTCACCAGATTACTGTTTATTTTACCCCTTCCTTTTGCAACCTAATATTTTTTTTCTATTTTATTAATATTACTCTCAGGATCGAATTCGTATTCTGTTATTTCTTGATTTATAAAATCCTTTTTATGGATTCTCCATTCTAAATCTTTGAGAGTAATATAATTTTCAACTCATTCATTTAGGAAATTCTTTTATACTATCTACCTTAAAAACTTCTCTAGACCACCCCGCTTATTCATACCCTTTTCTAAACCTGTTCTCAGGTCTAGATACTACTTACATATTTCATTCACGTTTAATACAGGATTTATCTTATATTTTTACCCTCTTGGGTTTTGTTGGATCACCGATGGTGTCTTCGCCATTTCTAAAGGAGTTGTCTTTATAGTTCTATGAAAAGATCTATTGTAAGAATAAGCTAGGTCATCGAGTATGTCAATATACTTAAAAGTGTTCATCTTAGTAAAGTATCTATGCATTCGTTCTTTAATCGAGTACGCTGAACTCTTTCTACAATAGCAGCTTTATTTACGGAAAATATGTTAAAATATGTTATATCGTATTCAGTAATAATTTCCTGAAACTCTCTACCTAGAAATTCGCTACCCCTATCCGTGCAAATCAATTTTGGATATCTATCATCATCCTATAATTTCTCTCACTGCAGCCGCCACTGTATCTGATTTTTTATCTTTTAAAGCTTTTAACCATAAGTATCTAGAGTACACGTCAATAGTAAAAAGTATATATTGAAACCCTTCATTATAAGAACTGTATTTAATCATTTCCGTTAAATCTAATTGCCAAACATTATCGACGTGAAGGGCTATAGTTGTCCGGGTAGGGAATTTTCGACGGACAGGTTTAGTAAAGTAAAAAAGCTTCTTCACCTCTAAATATTCTTCAACTCTTTTTTCTCAGTGTTTGGAAAACTTGCAAGCGAAACCTCAGTTGAACCCTCCAAACATATTTTGGTTTCTCTCAAATTGAAAGTTAATACTTATTCAACCTTCGGCATCGCTTTCCATGTTTGAATATGACACAAGTTTAAAAGATTATATATTAATATATATTATATAATATATATATATATACTATATATATATATATTATATATATATTATATATATATATATATATATATATATATTATTAAAAGGGGAAATTAAAGTAAAAAATAAGGTTATATTTTTTATTTAATACCTAGGCAATTCAACTAAATAAACAGGATATATATATATATTATCATATAATATATATATATATATATATATATATATATATATATATATAATATACATTACGAATTAATCATTTATGTTTACTTGTATGGGATTTTTCTGTCTTGATATTCTTCCCCGAGGTAACACTCTCTAAATTTATCTGATAGCGTAAGAGGTACCTGACGGACTGTATTGGTCTACGGATCTTGGGATATCATCCAAGCTCTATTGCTACTCTTTTATTGCTATTTAGATTAAACGTTCAGAGGGAAACTTAATAAGTCTGAAGTTCTTGTTGACTGGTAGGCCATCCTGCAACGAGCACCTTTCTTCAATTCACGTGAGAGATCTGCTATCAAAGTCAACAATTATTGATCCTTTGACAATTTCTATTATCGATAATGATTTGCCTAATTCATTCCATGATACATTGATTTTATAAAAATATTATATTAAATATAAGTCCAGCTTTGCGACCTCTATTTGGCAAGCTCTCCTCATAGGATACTTTTTAAAAGGTATCTTGCTTTTTCACAGCAGGTATTACCTCCGCAGGTGTTGTTGAATCATTCGAGATTGACTTACTTATTGAGGCATATAGATGTAAGTTTTTAAGATCTATTAATTTCTGTATGGCTTCTTGATATAAGGCACGTTTTTCATGAATGTTAATGTCTGAATTTAATATCCTAAGCACTTCTTTCTCGTAATTGTTTATCTGCTCAACTTTGGGATCATGTAAACTTTTAGGTATAGGTTGCAGATATGGTTCTGAATCATTCAGGATATGAGGACTCTGGTGTTGTAATTGTTGATGAATTGCTGGAGAAGGTAACCCTTGTAAGTGCGGTTGTATAGGCTGTACTGTCTGAGGTTGTACTAGAGGTGACTGGTTGGTTGTATGTTGATCAGAATGTGTAGTATTATTATACTTCATTTTCTCATATTCATTATATGGTAATACAGCAACCTTCTTCATTATTCTGTTATCCACTTAGTTAATAAAGGGGCTACAACGGAAAAAAGTAACGGTAGGAATACTTCACCTCCTTTCTGCAGTAACTTCTTTTTACTTTTCAGATTTTTTATATTTAGAGAGAGTTTTTTAATGATGCTTCTGTGACGGCGAAGCTTCACCTTCTGAGGTTTGTTTAAAGGAAACATTTTCTTTTTATAAGTTTAAACAGTCTTCGCATACAACACTGGATGAATTTTTCTCATTGCAGATAGTTTACGTTTTTCTGCCTGTTTTCCAGTTTATTTAAGTTTTTTTTATAAGAGGTAAATACTTAACACACTAGAGTACTCATTTTCAGGTATGAATTGACAGTTTCAATTCGAAAATGGCAAAATGTTAGTACGCGGAGCAAAACTCTATACGTGTTTTTAGGATGAGTTCACACATTAAAAACCATGGGAACAGATGTAACTTCTTATATACCTTTAAGAAGTTTTTGACGTTGTGATGGAAACATTTTGAGAGGCTAATACATGATCTGATTCAGTATCTCTTTCTCTGTCCGAATGAGTTAGTAGATATTGGGTGTTTTAAAGATAATCTCTCGAGTTTTTAATTATTCTGATAAAAAATGTTCTGGGTGATGAAAAATACAGAGCATGTTTAAAGTGATGGGAATAATACAGTAATTTTTCAGCTATTTTCTTGTTTAACTTATGCATTAAATCTTTCTAATCAATGATTTATGACCATCCACATTATCCAACGATTTTACGTCATAGATGCCTTCATGAAACTGAATTACATCTTTATATTCTGCAAATTTTTCCTGATAAACACTGTAACACCATATTATTTTTACTGGTTCTTGTTCAAAAATTTCCATCTCTCTTAATATGCTTAATAACAGAAAGGTTTTCCCGCATCCTGTGGGGCCTGATACAAGACAAGTAGCAGGACTACGGAACATAAATTTACACACGTCCATACTCTTCAAATGTTCGATGTTTAATGTAAAGTCCTTATTAGGTATACGTATATATAAGTATATATATATATATATTATATATATATTATATACTATATTATATATATATATTATATATATATATATATATATATTATATATATATATATATATATATTCCAAAGTTTAATGAAGTTATTTTTACACCAGAATGTTGTGTTTCGGATAGGACTTGAAACAGTAAAACCCTACAGTAAGACAATAAAGCAAGTAAAACAAAGCGCATATTCCAGGGTGAAGGAGAAGGACCCTCTGGGGCTATTGCGCTACTGCCTATTGAGTTATTAGCTTTAACGTCGGAAAAAACATGTTTTTATTTACAAAAATTTAACAGTGAACAAGGTTTTGTATAAATAAAAATTAAGAAAGTTAAGTTTAAAATAAAATAACTGCTTCATAGTACAGAAAACGGATTACTTGGAAAAGAAAATACAAAGTAATGTAAACACTTTTATTTAACAACTACGAAATATATTTAGCGTTCGCCGCAGTAATATGCGCTGAGGGCGCTCGCAGTCGTTTCCGGACCGTGGGGCGCGGCCTGCGGGCGCGGGCAACCTCGCGTTCGGGCTTGCCAACCCTGCGATCGTTTAGAGAGTTGAAACCGTGATTCAGCATAATACATCTTCCTCACCGCTTTTTCTTCTTTTTTTCAGTAGAAACCCATGAAGAGGGGTTCTCAGACTCATTTGAGAGTTTTGGGAACCTCAAAAATGAGATCTATGTTATTAAGAACATATATAAGTACACTAATATCAAGATGTTAAGTACATTTTTACTAATTCGGCACCGCACCGGTTCCACACCGGTGTCGGTACCTACACATACAATCAAGCATTTGAACCACCAATGCGAGACCGTCTTTTTTCCTTCTTCTTCTTTTCCTACATCCATCTTCTTTCGTCTTCTTCTAAGCTTTTCTTCTTTTTTTCAGGGGAACCCCCCTTCAAGAGGGGGGTCTCGAACTCATTTTGGGGTTCTGAAAACCCCCAAAAAAAATGAATTCTACACCGTTGAAAACAGATTTTGTAGACACCTCATTTGTTCTAATATGTAGCTGGAAGCCCAGAATTCAATTCGTGGCACCGCAACCACATCAGTCCGGCTCCGCCCAGTATGGGTTCGCCAAATTAATTTAACATAGCCAATTCTATTTCATTTATTTTTCTTCATACACCACCAAAATTTCAGCTTTCTAAGTCCTTTTTTTTAAAATTTAAGGGGGGCGGGGGCCCCATCCCCCTTTGACGTAGCGACTTGAAACATTGGATACAACAATGTTGCCCAACATATAAGAAGAAGACCATACCAAGTTTGAGAAGATACCGATGATTCTAACACCTCTTTTGCTAAGATATGTCATTTTTGTGTTCATTTCTTGACACATAAATGACCCGGCTGGGGCCATAGGGACTCTGGCGTTCGGGAAAGTAACTATGGGAATCTTATTTTTGAGACATCTACCCCTGTTTAACACCCGTCATGATAGGTTTTTGATGAAGGGTACGCCATCTACGAAAAAACGCATGTTGGTGCGTTTTAAAAACGCAACGGCTGAAACGCCACGCCTCGGCAATAGCGGCAATCGACTCGGCATACTTCAAAACATACTAGGACAACACCGAGCCTCGGCTTCATAGCTCAAGAAACAAAAATGTTAGGAAAGGGGGGAGGGTAATATCTAATATACTAACTCTTGTTAAGAATGAATCGATTCCGTCGTAAACCACAGGAATCGAATTTAACAGTGTCGATTATGTACTAATCGAAACCAATATCGGGTATATCCGCCACATACGATATAATCGACTAGAAGGGTTAGAAAGGGGGTGGGGGATACTAACTCATCGTAGAAAGAACCAACCTAGCACATTCTAATATACACCAATCGTTTCCTCATACCTTATAACCTAGGAGTAGACACCTTATTAGCCGTGCTTCTATGACGTAGGACATGTCATGCTTGATAGAAAAGGCTAGAAAAAGGGGGGCATAGGGTAATAACTCGTTAGAAGGAAGCATCCTAGCACCTTCTAATATACAACAATCGACTCCCCGTACCCAATTAACCTAGGGATAGACACTAAGATCGGTGATTCTAGTAATAGGCCGGCACGTTGCTTAGAAGCCTAGAATATAGAATATTATAGAATATAGAAGTATAACCATATAGAATAATGAAGAAATGATAGAATATGATATATAGAAACATGTGACTTTTCTTCGGTCAGGCGGCAATTCTTATGAAGCTCTCTTTGTTTTCACCTTTTACTTATCAGGATTTTGCGGTTTGCGGTCAGATAAGAAGGTCCACTTTTATGACCTTTGCGGTTTGTGGTTAGATAACTATAGTTCGTATCCTCATGTATACTATTTGGACTTCATATAACAATGAAAGCTTTATAAGTGATGATTATGTCAGGGCATTGGGATTGATTAAAGATTTTCAAATTAAAGATTTATTAACTTAACGTAGGAGGAAAATGCTAAAATCCGTTTTAGAAAACAGTACAATTGATTCAAATTCAGTTACTGCATTTGAGAAAATCTTAAAATTTGTCAAACATAAGCTTATCCAAGATTGGAAACAAAATGGAATTCATCATATTATTGCTGCAAAGGATCATAGATCAAAAAATGCGAATAACAGTTATTCATTCAAGGGCGAAAAACTTCTAGATCTCTTTAAATGCAAAATCACTGAAAGATAATGGAGAATGATAAGTTAGATGCCTACAGACAATTTGAAGAATTAACTAAAACGAGCGAGTGATGATGATGTAGAATTATCTTTTGTAATACCTGCAGTAAATGATTTGCCAAAAATTATTAGCAAGAAACTCTGGAAGGATAGCGGTGTTAAAACTATGATGGACTTTTAAATTCTGTTACTGAACGTTTTGGTACAATTAAAGAAGAAAATTTATGTACTTGCAACAGTCCTAAAATCACAATACAAATTAGCTCCCTTTGATATTATTCATACTAGAATAAAATAAAATTTTATGCTTAATTTAAGAAGTAAAATTTTTATAAAGCTAAAGAAAATATTACATTTAGTTCAGATTCTGATGAACAAAATGACTCTTTTAATTTAATTTAAGATAAGGATATATATATACTTATAATATATATATATTATAATATATTATATATATATATATATATATATATATATATATAATATTATATATATAAATTAATATTATATATAATTAATATATATTTATATAATATAATAATAATATATCATATTACATAAGGCAAATATTTTGGTCAGATATGGCATATAGTTTAAAAGTTCTTTTCCCAATTTCATTACCTATTTCTGTATGATTTTTAAAGCTAAGATTTATCAAAAACTGTATTTTTGCTAGGGTTGTCATTTTGGAATATCCAAACCACCTTTATAGTGTTTATCAAAAATAATTAGTCAATTTAGTAAATGGTGTCAAATAGGCTATTATATTAATTATATATTATTATAGTTATTAGTTTGACTTAATATTATCACTACAACAAAAAAATATAAAATAATTATTTTACAGTTTTTGTATGAATCAGTTTTCTTCTAAATAAACTTATTTCATTAAATGTCTCATTATTACTTTCAATGAATTATAACTATTTTTGTTTTCAAAACTACCTTTTAAAAATATAGGTCTCCGGCCGGAGAAAGCCGGAGACTAGTGGTCTCCGGCGAGCCGGAGATCTTTAAAAAGGCCGGAACTCCGGCCTAGCCGGAGCCGGAGCCGGAGATCCGGTGCATCCATAATATATATATATATATATATATATATATATATATATATATATATATATAGTATATATTTATATAATATATATATATATATATATATATAATATATCATATATAATATATATATATAATATATATATATAATATATATATATACTATATATATATATAATATATATATAATTATAGTGACTGACCGAATGCAACTTTTAAGACAAAGTTAATTGAAAGTCAAGTCATTTTCATAAAATATTTTACCATAAAAAATTTGAGTTAAAAATTTTAGGGTAGGCCAGGATCATTACTAATATGATTAAATCCTAAAAAATTTAACTTAAAGAATTAATGACTTTTTGTAAATGCATAAATTATAACTAAGAGCTGAAGTTCGATCCGGAACCAGGACCGGAGTCGGAGCCGAACAATTTTAAAATGCTGGAGCTAGAAATTGGAGATAGTTAATTTTAATGAGTGAAGCCGGGCGGCTAATTTGTAAACCAGATTTTCGTTTAATACGAGCCGACATAAAAATTAACTACTCCGTAGACCTGAATTTTGAAGAGTTTTCATAATAACCACCAGTCTCAGACCAATGCGACCATTGCCTATTTCTAGCCCTCACACAGCCGAGCAATCACTGGCTGAATGGTTGGTATCAGCTTTGATATTGTTGTATGTTATTATCAAGTAGTTGTCTAAAGTTGTGGTTTGTGTCACAACCAAACCACTCTCTTATTCTAGAAATTTTATTCCAAGGCTTATGATTCCATAATTTCAAGGCACAGTCCCTTTCTAAAGACATTCACATTCACTTACTCTTTTTTACGTATCAATTCTAAGGCTAAACCAAATCGTTTGAGTAACGATAATCTATTTTCACTTTGTTATACTATAATACTTTGCAAGCTTAATCTCGACACTACACATTTCATCGTTCTATTCAACAAACCATGGCCAGTCATAGTCCGTTTCTGCGCATGTGTGAGTGGTTCATGTATGAATAAGCACCATCATGATCACTCCACATTCTACACCTCAACAACATTCGCACCCACAGACCCTGTTCAGTTGAATCCAAGTGGAGCCACCAAAATCATGCTATAAGCTTGTAGTATTTTAGCTCCAATGTTGATAATGGACCAAGCAACATAAAAATGTACAGACTTCGAATATGATGATGTTGACTGACTCTCAAAACTATCACAAATTTGGTACTATTTGATTTCGATAATATTAATGTTATTAGACCAATTCATTTGTAATCAATTTTTCTTTTCGTCCTTTTTCTTTTCAAAACTTTTTTATTTTATTTTAAACGAATATATTTAGAACTTTTTATTTTAAACTTGGCAACTTTTTATCTTTTATACTTTCTATTTTTGAAAATTTTTACTTAAAGCATAAATACTTTTTATCTTATAATTACTTTTCCATCATTCATATACTTTTTCATCTTTAAAACTTTAAATTATTTTTATCATTTAGAATTTTTTCAACTTATAAAAACTTTCATACCAGTCCTTCTTTTTTTTTTTGTTTAATTTGTAGTTTTTATTACTATTTTGATTGTTTTATTTTTAGTTTTTATTACTATTTTGATTGTTTTATTTTTAATTTTTTCTTATTTTTTCTCTTTAACAAATTTTTTTTACAACTTAAATTTTTCAATGTTTTATGCACTTTATCGTTTATATTTTTATTTTCAACTTAAATACTTTTCAGCATTCACAATTTTTTATTTGAAACATAACACCCTTTTAACTCATTTCTTATCCTAGCATTCATTTTTCATTCCTCTTGCATTTTATTCTTTAACTTCATATATTTTTCATAGAAATAAATTAGCTGATTTCTTTTTGGCTCAAAAAAAATTTACTTTTTAAACTTAAACATTTTATTTTTTTCTTTGCTATCAGCTTAATATATCTCATTCTATAAATTATAATATTTACAAATGTACATAGGTATGAAGCAATTATCATCTTAGAAGTTAAATGCTTTGATTAAAGAAAATATTTTCTATAAACCACTTTAATTAGTTTAAAAGCATAGTAGAAAAGGAAGAATTAGATTTAGGGAACTGTCGTGGACAGGGGTACGATAACGGAGCTAATATGAAAGGTTTATATAAAGGCGTGCAAGCACTTATCCAGCAAAAGAATTCCAAAGCACAGTATATGCCCTGCGGAAGTCATAATTTGAATTTAGTTCTTGGAGACATTTCAAAATCATCTCTTGCAAATTCATTTTTTGGGACTTTAAAAAGCATGCATAATATTTCTGCAAGTTCTGTGATACGCTGGGATATATTAAAAGAGCATGTCAAACATCTTACTCCAAAACCACTGTCAGAAACCTGGTGGAAAGGTCGCCTCGAAAGTGTGAAATCTGTGAGATACCAAGTATCCCAACATTCTCTAAATGCGCATATATATATATTATATATATATATATATTATATATATATATAATTATCTATTATATATATAATATATAAATATTATATATACATATATATATATATACATATTATTATATATATATATATATATATATATATATATATATATAATATATATATATATATATATATATATATATATATATATATTAATACATATTAATATTATAATATATATATATATATAATATATAATATTATATATATATTTATATATATATATAAATATACTATATATATATCTATATCATATATATATATATATATATATATTCCCATTACAATGTCTAGGGTTTGAACCAAGTTTGTTATTGTGCAGATTTTAATGCTTTATATACTTGTGTATGTTTTCTATTAAAACACCGCCCAGGGCCCCGCAAAGCCATTGCCGCCCCAGGCCCCGCAAAGTCTAGAGCGCCCTTTCGTCACAGTTATTAAATGCTGTTTTTGTTTTTGGAGCTCATCGACAGCTTTTTTTCGTTCTTCGCCAGCTGGATATTTACTAGCAAACTGAGTATTGTTTTTTAGTGAATTGTCTTCTAAATTTCATTTTCTTATTGTGACCGAGTTTTTCGTGGCAACATGAGACAAGTCGGAAGGTCTATCTGAGTTTGCATATCTAAAGCGAACGACTCCGTCCAGTCCCGACGAATTCTTGACTGCTCTTCTTCAGTTCTTCTCTTTTTTTTTGTAGATGCCATGCTTGCGGTGAAGCTGTAATAAGTTTTTTAAAAATTATTATTTAGGTTCCAAAACAGCAGATGATCAAATGTTTTTGCAATTATTTACTAAGTCTTAGTAAATAATTGCAAAACTTGTCATCTGCTATTTATTATTAAAACGATCGACATTTTTCAAGCGTTATTTTTTTCTTTTTTTTAATAAAAAAATATCTGTATAATGGAACTAAGTAGAGCCGCAGCTTCCATCCAAAGAGACCGCATGAATAGGAACCGCAGAGCACGCAGTTGCCGACCAACCATCGACCTATATATAATAATATATATCATATATATATAATATACTATACTTATAATATATATCATATAATCATATTACAAATACTACTATATATATATTTATATATATATAATATATATATATATATATATATATATATATATATATCTATATATTATATATATTATATATTATTACTACTACTGCCAATAATAATAATAATAATAATAATAATACATACATAATAAAAATATAATAATAATCAATAATAATATAATATATAATAAAATACATATAATAATAATAATGAATAATATAAATTCAAATTCAAACTTGACAACAATTTATTCAGAAAGAGCAATATATATAATAAATTTTTAACTTGCAATTTTTGACATATTGTTTGTATATATATTACACTAAATTAAATGACAATACATTTCTTAAAGGGGGCTACTCATTGCCACACAATGTGTGTCCTTGAGCCCAAAATAATCACTAGGTGATTAAATTCTGTAATTATGTAATCTCAATACTACTTCTGATACAATTAATAATACATAATAATATATAATATTAAAATATAGTCTGGAAAGTTTAACAATGATTAGAAAATAAGTGATAAAAATAGCAATAATAATAATCATAATAATATAATAATAATAATAATAATAATAAGTAATATATCAATAATCAATAATAATCAATAATAATATAATATAATAATAATATAATAATAATTAATAATAATAATAATATAATTATAATAATAATAAATAGATAGAATCTCTTTATTGATATATTTTCTATTTTTAAGGATTTAATTTAGCTTAGTTATCAAAAAAAATTTATTTTGTTAACTTCCATTTATATTTAAATACTATTTATTTTGTTTCATCAATTGTTAATTAATCCTGAACTCGTCTCCGATGATGCCTGAAGGGGCCAGGCGAAATTTTAGATTAAAAGTTCAAAAAAGCGGTTGTTTCTATTTCATTCATACGAAATAAGTCCGCTTAGAAAATAACCACTCATGAAGGCCCGGGGTTTTTGGGGAAAAAAATTACCTTTGTAGGAAATTGGAAAGCTTGTCAAATCTATATTAAATTAGAAGCTGATATAAAATTTCTAAAATAATAAAGATAATGATATAATAATCATAATAATATAATAAAATAAAATAATATAATAAAATCAAATAATAACTATAAATAATAATAATAATAATAATAATAATAATAAATGATAAATAATAATAATAATAATAATATAATAATAATAATAATAATAATAATAATAATAATAATAATAATAATAATAATAAAACTAACAGTGATAATTATAGCAATGATAACAAATAATAACAATAAATAATAATAATATTAATATAATAATAATAATAATAATAATAATAATATAATCAATGTGTTTCATACATTATAATTAGAATATTGATAACCATAATATGAATAATAATTAATAATAATAATTTATAATAATAAATAATAATTATAATCAAAATAATATATAAATATATAATAAATAATAATAAACAATATAATATAATAATAATAATATAATAAAATAATAATAAGTAATAATATAATAATAATAATCTTATATTTTAATCGTAGCAATATTAATAATATATAATAATAAATAATGACAGTAATAATAATAATAATAATAATAATATAATAATAATAATAATAATAATAATAATAATAATAATAATAATAATAATAATAAAATTTAAAAATTAATACGATATTAATAATAACAGTAATAAACTAAAACTAACGGTGATAAATAGTAACAAGAAGAAATAATAATAAATAATAAGTAATATTAATAATAATAATAAATAATAATAATAATAATAATAATAATAATATAATAATAATAATATATAATAATAATAATAAATTTAAAAAATTCCAAAAATCAAACTTTTATTCTGTCAAAAATATTACATATTACACTTATTAAAATAACAAATTTAAAAGGAGAGGGTCCAATTTGAGCTTAAGGTGAACCCCATTTTAGCCCCTAACTAAAAATGCACATAAAATTAATAATTTTCAGCCAATTTTAACCAATTAAAAAAGGAAAACCAGCCTTTCTGATCTCTAAAAACGCTTGTTATCGAAGCGTTTTTTTCTGTGTCTGCAGTATTCTTTTGTATTTTGCATTTTCTGAAAACATTTTTGACATTTCTGAAAACATTTTTGACATTTTTGACATTTTTGACATTTTTGACATTTTTGACATTTTTTGATTTACGTCCTACATTTTTTTCGAAATGACTTCACAAAGCTTAAACTATATATAAGTGGGTCCATTACTACAAAATGTACACTTTTTGTTTTTTTGTTTTTTTTTTTTTATTTTTACCCCTTATCACTATTAAATGTTCAAATTTTAAAATTTATCTTTTTTTTTTTTGGGGGGGGGGTTGAAAATAAAAAAAAATGAGATAATTTTTTTTCTTATATGCGATCAGAATGAAATTTTCAGGGCTTATGTAGTCGGGAAGAAAAATGCAAAATTGAGATAAATTTTTTTTTGTCATATGGAGGAAACTTTCATGAACAAATTTAATATATAAGTATACTATATATACCTATTATTATTAATATATATATAATATTATTATATATTATATAATATATTATATTATATATTTATATATTATATATCTATATATATATATATATATATATATATATTATATATATATATATATATATAGTATATATATTATATATATATATATTATTTTTAGTATACAAAAAATTTTAAGTAAAAAAGATGTTTCTCGCCCGACTTATACAAGCCTGGAAAATTTGATGTTGATTAGGATAAGTTAGAAGGAAAAAAAATAATACTTTTCACTTTTCGGGGACGATTGGAATCTCAATATTGGGGATTTTGGGGAACCCATTTAACCCCACCTAAATAACATAAAATTCTTAATTTTTCAGACAATTTTGATGGGGATAAAAAGCACAACAACGCTTCTTTTTTTTTACTTAAAGACGTCATTTTCGGGTGTTTTTTCTGTCTGTAGTCATTGGTTTCGGCATTTTTTTCCAAACCTAATTTTTGACATTTTTTTCGTGTCAACTTCTACAATTTTATTTCGAAATGAGCTCAAACTTGAAATACTACATAGAATGGGTCTATTACGGGCGCACAAATTTAAAGAAGTAAGTTTTTTGATTTTTTTGAAAAATGTGCTCAGCAGTGTCGAATTTCAAAACCTACTTTTTTTTTTCAATTTTTTCTAAAAGTTAAGAAATTTTATGTCCATTTTTAAGGTGGGGGCTAAAATGCGGGTACAAAATCCTAATATTAAGATTCTCTGCCATTCAAAACAACACCAAAAAAACAAAACGAAAAACACCGAAAATGACTTTTTAGAGTAAAAAAAGAAGCCTGCGTTTGGTTTTTTTCCCCTCAAAAATTGTCTAAAATTAAGAATTTATGTCCATTTTAGGTGGGGGCTAAAATGGGGTACCAAAATCCTCAATATTAGATCTTGCATTCAAAAAAAAACAAAAAACAAAAAGAAAAACAACCCGAAAATGACTTTTTAGAGGTAAAAAAAAGCTGCGGTTTGTTTTTTCCCCATCAAAATTGTCTAAAAAATTAAGAATTTATGTCATTTTTAGGTGGGGGCTAAATGGGGTACCAAAATCCCCAATATTAGATCTTGCCAATTAAAAAAAAAAAAGACAAAAAAAAAAAAAAAAGAAAAAGAAAAAGTGAAATATTTATATATCTTATTTTATTTTTTTTTCTACTTATCCGATCAACATAAAATTTTCAGGACGTATTTAGTCGGGCAAGATACATCTTTTTTACTTAGAATTTTTTTTGTATACCCAAAAAAAACTTTTTTTTTTCCTTTTTTTAAGGATTGCCATTGGTACAAACTAATAATTAATCTTTCTCGAACTTATCATTGGGTAGAGAAACATGGTTGTTTTCAATCGCTCAAAACTCAATTTTTCATCTTTCTACTCGAAACATTTGTCCACAATTTTTCTATCGAAAACAGCAACTCAACACCTCTAATTGTCCTTAATATTCTTGATGTTTTTCTTTCTAGTGATCTTTCTTGGAAGAATCCCGTTATATTTCTCTTTCTAAGCAAATTTATAAGAGATTGGCTGTTCTGATTAGCCTTCAGATTTTCTTCACATCCACCCCGTTGCTTGCTCATAGTAGAGGATATTATTAGTACTTCAATCCAAGCGTTATAATTTTCGGACACCTTGTGTGTGGTGTGTGTGCTGTGTGTGTGTGTGTGTGTGTGTGTGTGTAGGTGATCAAGTTAGGGTAGGTGTGTGCAGTGTACTATTCCCGTCGAAAATTTCCCGCCAAAAAAATAAACATAATAATTGGCTTTGTATTTGGCAAAATTTATTTTTAAAGTCATATATATTTTTATATAAAACCATAGTAGAGATATTATTAGTACTTCAATCCAACGTTATAATTTTCGGACCACTTGTGTGTTTTGTGTGTGAAATGTACCTTTCCAGTCGAAATTTCCCGCCAAAAATAAAAACATATTTAAATTGCTTTTGTATTTAGCAAAATTTTTTCTTACCTAAAATTATATATTATTTCTTTTTTATTATTGATTTTTTTTTTTTAATGAAAATTTCTATTGGAATTTTTAAATATTGCTGATTATTTATGCTTCGAAATGTCATAAATAGTACCTGAATTATTTTCAATTCTAAAAGGGTATATCAGAAAATTGCCCGACAATATTTCTACTGCCCGTGAGTGGTGGTAATCTATATATATATATATATATATATTATATATATAAGTATATATATATGATATATATGATATATATTATATATATTAATATATATATATATATATATATATATTATATATATATATATAATATATTTATATATATATCATATATATCTAATACTATCTTGCTTCTTTTTAAGGGTGTGCTCACATTGTGCCTCGCTTGAGAAGGTGGCAATATACGGCTTTTTCTTCTTCTAATCAACTCTCCTGCTCTATTGTAATTCTCTCCATCACCAATCTCTTTATACCCGTCGAACTGTTGCATCACGACAGCCTAGTCCCAAATGGTCGACAGGAAAATGATCGACAGTACAAATGGTCGACATTTGAATAAAAAAAACTGTTCATATAGATTTTCTCTAACGAATTCAACAAAACTGAACTTAATTAACCTGACTTAACTAACCTAACAACCTAAACATAACTATACCTAACACCAACTTACCTAACTTACTAAAAACTAACACAACCTAACATAACCTAACTAACCTAACCTAACTAACCTAACCTAACCTAACCTAACTAACCTAACTTATTCTAACACCGGCGGCGGGCTGTACGGGAATTCTTTTTGATATCCTTTTCGACCATTTGACTGTCGCTATTTTACCTGTCGACCAATTGGGCTAGTCCCCACGAATTCAACGAAACTTAACTTAACCTACTTGCATCACTCTCCTTATACTATCACTTAAACTTTGAAGAGAGAGAGATCGTGCGACTCATACTCGTCTTTCTATATACTTTCATACTCGTAATTTCTGTGCTTCTCTCTGACCTCAGACTTAATAGCTATGCTCAATCTTTCTTTTACTCCATTGTACTTCTGGAACATACTTCCTTTATTTAATTTTTCCGCCCCAAGTCTAATTGACTTGCATACTTTCAAACGCCGTTTTGTATAGGAGCATGTCGGCTTTTAAATTTGACTTTGCTTCTGGAAATTTTCTCAACTCCGATAAAATTTGTTAGGCCTTTGACCTTTGACCCACCAGTGGAGATAAAAAGAAATGTTTTATCTTTTAACTTAAATTGTATGTCCTGAAGATTTAAAAAAATAATAGGAACGGTAAGAGGCCTCCTGGGCCTATCAGGGAATATCCAATCCCAGCCCTCAAGGACATGCTATCTAATCTCAAAGATAACACTGGGGAAACAAAATTTTTGCTGCATTCCTACCTGTACTTGTAATATCCAAATTTGGGTGCGAGGATTTCAACTTTGTAGCTAATTTTTTCTCCGTAAGTAAAACAGTTTCGCCGTTGTTCCACAAAAAATCAATTAAATTATTTCTTTTAAAAACAATGAAATTTTCCCAGTAAACAGCGGTAATATAAACGGTACGATACACAAGCACAACATACACACCACACACCACCACACACAACACACACACACAACACACACCACACACACACACACACACACACACAGAAAAAGAAATCTAATTAAAAAAATGTGTTCGTGCCAAATTATATATGCTGTGAAAAATTCGTATTTATAGGATAAATAATATAAAAGATAATACGATTTTTCATTTTGTAATGCGAAAGTAAATATATATATATTGTTATATATATTATATATAAAATATATATATAGATATATATACTATATATATATATATATATATATATATATATATATATATATATATTATATATATTATATATATTATTATATTATATATATTATTCTATATATATATCTATATATAATATTATATATATACAGGGCCTCTTAACCAAGTCATAGCCGCCTAGGCAAAAAAAAAAAATACCCTAAGCAATATGTAAAATTATATATATTATATACTATATATATATATATATATATATATATATGTTATAATATATATATATATTATATATATTATATATATATATATATATATCTATATATATATTATATTTATATATATATAATATGTATATATATATATAATATATATTATATATTATATATTATACGGTATACTATATATATATATATATATATATATATACATATTATATATATATTATATAATATATATATTATATATATTATATATAACATATATATATAATAATATAATATATAATATATAATAATATATATATATATATAAGAAAGGCTACATAAGTCTGAATTTCGTTTTCACAGTGTTTTTTGATTTTGATTTTTATTATTTTTGCCCTTGAACTTTTAAATTTAGTTTTTAATGTTTAAATCAATTTTCTTACTTTTTTAATTTATTCGTGTATTGTATGGGTGTAAAAGAGCGTTAGTGTTTTTAACTTTGAGATTTTTCATATTTTTACATATTTACTGTAAATACGGGTTTTATCGTTTTTAACATTTACGGTTTAAATTTAGGTTTTAGTGTGTGAATAATTTTAACCTGATTTTCACGTTTGTTCGTTTTTTTTTGTCGTTGTTTGTATTTTGTGTTGCTGTAATGTGCATGTAAAGCATGGCATTTGCACAGGCTTCGGGCTTACTATCGACTTTAGTAACATCCGTGGCTTGCAATCTTACTCTGCATCCGTGGAATACCACCTCTCTAACTCTAAACACCTAACCCTTTTGGCTCCTGTCTGAGACCAGATGGCTAAGAATTTCTCCCTAACTCGTTTAATATTCACTATAACTTATTTCATAATTTCCCCGTCTGAAGGGTGGAGTATGTGCCTATGTAAACATGTAAACACTCCTGTAATACGTCTTAAGATCTCGAATCTCCTAATTCGATGTTGTGGGCTTAAATCTTGTCTCCTTCTAACTACAATAATCTTGTGCTTCTGTAACTGTTCTCCTAACAGAACAGATTTTTTTCACGCCTTTTTTGAATATCTAACCAACTTCTCACGAGACTGTTAATATCTTCTCATCCCCAAATACTGAGGTGCTCTATTTGGGGGATTTCAATGTACACCACACTGAAATGGTTGGGGTCCTCTCATACTTGATTTAGGTGGGCAGGAGGCCGAATCATTCAGCATTCTCACCGATGAGCAACTAATTTAAGAACACACACACATTCCGAATCGTCCCCAACCAATTCTTGAACACACTTGACCTATGTTTACCAACTAGTCCGTTCTCCCTCTAATAATACACACTCCTCTTATTTGGTAAATCTGCAACCAATAACCTTATATTCTTAATTTAATCTTTCTCTCCAACAGTTCCATCCTGCCCTACGCGTTTTTTTATGGCATTTTAATCGGGCCGATTGGGTTGCCTAACGTCGCTTCTACCTAACTTAATAGGAATGACTGCTTAGACTCTGGTGACGCTTCGGTTCCTGCCGATAGTGGGAGCTGTAAATCGTTGATGGGATGAACAGGTTTTCATTCCTTCTTCGACTAAATTTTCTCTCCTCATAATCCATGTTCGATCATGCTTGTTCTCTAGCCATTCAAGCTAGAGACAGTGAGTATCGAGAATGAAAGATGTGGAAAAATCACTATCACTCTTGCTAATTTTCATTCAGGTAGAAATCGTTGCCGGGATACTCTTCAACGAGCAAAGCGCGCTTTCATCATAACGAAAGGGCGGTAACCTCCTAGGTTCTCCTCTCCTACTGAAAATCTTTCTGGCCTCTTTGCCAAAAAATATCTCTAACAACTTCTGTACATCTGCCTTTCCTCCTCTAATTCGATCTGACGGTTCTGTTTTGCTAATTCTCCAATGGAAAATTTCAATCTCTTCGGCCTCCTATTTTCCTCTAACAAAACCCTGGACGATTCTGGATTCTCTCCCCCCCCCCTCTTCTCCTCCCAGGTGTTCTATGCCTGAACCCGAGATTAAATTTGATCGGGTGCATGGACTCCTGCAATCTATGAACGTTAGGAAGGCAAGCGGGACTGAATGGCACTCCTCCCCGAATTTTGAGAAAGCGCATCGTAATTACTGGGAAAGGAGGAACTATTAATCTATGTCTCAAACTAACACTTTCCCTCAGAGTTGGAAGGGCGCACACCGTCGCACACATTCTTCACTCAATTTCAATTCTGCTCCCTCATTTTAACTTCTAGAATTGCCCTCTCGTCTTAATCTTTCCGATTCTATTTTTCGCTAGAATCTGAATAGGGCATTTCCGGGTGGGTTGCCACAACCTTGTGAATTCTAATTCTTTAAAAACTCACCCTTCTACAAATCTCCTCTTAAAAACCTTCAACTTTCCTATCTTCTTTAGACGGTTCTCTCGTTTCTCCTGTTGACAATCTAAACATCCTTGGCTTAACATAAACAAAAAAATGTTTTGGAACCTACATCACAACGTTTGCCAGGGCGGCCTCAAAGAAACTGGGCATACTGTTTAGACTTCGAGACTTAATTTCCTCTTCTAAGTTATTAAACTAATAAAGCAGTCATTCGCCAAAGTATGGAGTACTGCTTCTCAATATCTGCGGGGGGGCGCCATCCTGGTCTCAAACCGGCTTTTGGACACGGGTGAGTCCAACAAGCCAAAAGACTTTATAACCTGTTCCGTAACTTTCCACTTCTCTTGACCTCTTATCTTTGCGGCGCGATGTTTGGTGATTTATCTATTTTCTATAGGTACCGAGCGGCCGGTGCTCGGGGGAACTTGTCACTCGCGTACCAACACCTTTACGACGCCTTAGTAACACTAGGGGTGCTGTGTCTGCGCCACAGAGTTTTGTGTGGAATATTGGTCAACTCCAGGCTGTTCGTGCGGTGCTTCCTTCTCTTTCTGCCCCCTCGGTTCTGTGGAATTCTCTTCCATCCTTCTGTGTTTCCTGCTGAATTTTAATCTCCCTCACTTCAAAAGCGCTGTCTGTCTCATATGCGTATTTTGCTTTAAGTATGCACTTCTGAGGGCGTGCAACACCCCTCACTTGCATACGCAGCTTGCCCGTGATGTTGGTGACAACTGTAATATATATTATACCATGGGCGTAGGCAGCGATTTCCATTTAGGGGGGCAAAGGCTTGGTGATAATCTTTATATATATATAATATATATATATCATATATATATTTTATTAACTATATATATAATTATTATAATATATAATATATATATATTATATTATATATTATATATATTTATATAT
>JABUQX010044576.1:2500-43160 GCA_015478945.1 Trachelipus rathkii
ACCAAATGTCGAGACATGTTTATGAAAATTAAACTTTTTTGGTTTTTTTTTTTTTTTTTTTAACTGGGATAATAAAGAGTTTAAAGGACCAAAACTGTTTTTTCATGTGGGAACATTTTAGCAAATTTGAATGAATATTCAGTCAGTATGTTTAAAGATAAAACCATTAGGGTGGCAAAGAGAAAACCTGTTGTGGAATAGAGATAAGAGAGAAAATTAATGAAAAGCGTAGATGTTTTTAAATATTCAGAGGAAATTAATAGTTCATCTACTTTTTGAAAATATAGAAAAAAATAACTAGTGAATTCACCAAACAATAAGAAAGGCAAAGAGAGAGCCAAGAAATAAATTTAGCAAGGAATAGTAATCAGAATCTGAAGACTTAGCTTTTATATAATTAAAAGTAAGAATAGGACCAATTGGTCCAATAAAATGATGAAATTTATGAGTTCAGATAAGGAAAGGTCAACCATTTTCCAATGCTATTTTGCTCAGTGTTTATTGAGGAAAGATTAGATAATAGTTGGAGACTAATAGTTTCTTATGGCATGTAACAAATAGACTTACAGAATTTGAATGTATGTAAGATATTAAAACGTTTATAGATATATTGACCAAGTAAGCTGCAGCCCTGATGGTTATATGGTAGAATTCTGAAAGGGGTAGTGGCAGTATTGCAAAGACATATTTGTTTTTTAAAAGATGTATAACATTTTGGTGAGGTACCAGATGATGGAAAATGCAATGTGCCTATTTATAAGAAAGTAGTAAAGGAAGATGGGAATATAGCCAGTTAGTTTACTCTCTTGTGTAAAGTTCTTGAAAGTTAATGAAAGCATATAGAGAAACATTTAGAAGATAACAAGTTTGTAGACTCCCAGGCACGGTTTCAGAAAGTGTCTGTTCAGACAAACTTTAGAATATTATGGGAAAACCATTACTTGACTGCATCGAACCAGGAGATCCATTGATAGTTGTATATTTAGCTTTAGTAAAGCTTTTGATAAGTTCCCCACATAAGCTGATGAAGAAGTTTTTGCATGTGGTATAGGTGGAGTGTACATGGTTGGATTAAGAGTGGTTGCGAAATAGAAAACAGTGTACAACTAATGGAAAACATCATGAATAGTGAAACTGGTGCCCAAGCAGGCTGGGGCCACATTGTTCCTCATAATATAAATGATTTAGACCAGGGAACTAAATGCAAGGTTTCTAGGTTTGCAGATAATATGGCCACTCAGTAGGGATAGTGAAGTGCATAAAATTCAAAATATTTAAAACTCCTTGGGTGGGCAGATAAGTGCAAATGAATTTTAATGTAAAAAGTGTAAGTCTCACCTAGGTACCAAATAAAATTTTAAACTACGATAGAATGGGATTGGCTTGGTCTGGACCAAGAAAAGTTTAGGTGTGATTATAAGCAGTAATTGAAAGAATTAATTCAGTTTTGAACTAAAATAAAGCGTACATAAGACTGCATAATAAATCGCATGGTTTACAAGAGCAAGGAGTAATAAGTAACGGATAATACATGTAGGCCAGTAATAGATATTGTGCACAAGTTGGCCCCTATTTAAAGAAAAGACTTAGATATTTTCAAGGCAGACATAGAGCAACAAGGAGATTTCTGGGTTTGAGGTAAGAACTATGAGATGCTGAAGAGTTAAGGATTTTCTGTAGAAAGGGCATTTCTCAAGGGACATGAACAAGTCTACAAAATTTACATATATTGATAATACAGAGGACCATTAATTTTTCATAGTAACATGGACAGGTGACCCGGGGGCAAAATAGAAATTAAAGAAGCATAAATAAGAAGATATATAAAAGCCATGCATTCATAATAGGGTTGTTAAATGGATAGTGCCAGGAGGTTGTTGTGACTCGATTGCAACATTTAAAAGGGTTAGATTCGTTTATGGATGGGTTCGGTATCATATAATTTGACGAAGCCAAATTGGCGGCTTTTAGTTATAGTAGTATTAGTTAGATGCATGTGTACCATAACTAGTTATAATGCATGTGGTATGTTTTGGTATCTATTATAATTATTCATGTTTGGACTAGCCAAATTGTATTGTAGTACAAACAAATTTGACAAAGCCCTAGGTGCCTTTGCGGATTTGCATGGCTGTGGAGTGGTGACTGGACAGTCTTGAATAGCCATGTGAGCCTTTTACTGTTCTTCCTTATATCCTAATTTCGAATGTCAAACTCCTTCTTTCTCTTTTTTACTTTTTTCTATCTAACATATTGCCTGTATTTAAGATTCCCATATCTTGCAAAGCAGCATTAACAATTGCAGCAGTAGCTCTACAACTTAGACCGTACCTCTCTGCCGTCACAGACAATTTATCATATTAAGCCATTTTCCATTTTGCATTTGTGCAAGTGATAAGAAATTCAATCCAGTACATTAGCACGAATTTCGGCCATAATCGAATGATTGTTTAACAAAATATTTTTGATCAGCTGTTCTGAGGGAGCACGTGATTTTCTAATAAACAAAAAAAAATAAACAAAATAAATAACAAATGGTTTTTATTACAAATAATTGATCAACTTGTGATGGAGTTTATCGATTTCCCATAGTTAATAGATATTATTGATTCCTTCAGAAACATTCATGAAATAGACGACCTACTACGCACACTTTGTTTCTACATTTGTTCTTAGGCATTTTCCTATTCGGTAAGCACGGGAAATAACAACCTTACAGAATTTAGGAAATTATTTACGTTTGGTGAGCATTTTCCTAAATTTGTGCTAAATTTGACAAAATGGATCGCAACTTTAGCATTTTCCTAAATTCGTTAGCAAAGTGCAAAATCGAAAACGCCTTAAACTGTATCTAGAGGTGTGTGGTTGTTGGGGGGTGGTGTGGGGGTGTGGTGGGGGTGATTGTTCCCTCGTAATTCAAAATCTGAACAAAAGAACAAAAGATGAATCACTCTTTTCGTAGCTTTCAATATTTTTGTTAACGTTGCCTAAAGAATCAGTTTCACTAAAATTATAGAAGAAGATTTCAGGCAGACCAGAGATTTTGTTTCTACATGTCAAAGTATTCATAATCTATTCTTGAGTCTTTTTCTTTTTGAAGTATAGCCCTATCTATAACCAAGCTGGTATATTGCCTGATTTAATTCCCATATCTTGCAAAAGCAGCATTAACAATTGCAGCAGTAGCTCAACAACTTACACGGTATATGCCGTCACAGACAATTTATCATATTAAGCCATTTTCCATTTTGCATTTGTGCTAGAAGAAATGCTAATCAATCCAGTTTTAGCACGAAAATTCGGCCATAATCGAATGATTGTTTTACAAACATTTCTTGAATCAGCTGTTGAGGAAGCACTGATTTTCTAATAAAAAAAAATAAATAAACAAAATTCTTTTGGTTTTATTACAAATAATTACAACTAGATGGAGTTTTATCGATTTGGAAGAAATTAGATTAAGCTAATTTCATGAATCAGAAACATCTGAAATTTCAGACGACACAACGCCCACATCTGTGCTAATTTGTTCGGTTAGCATTTTCTTATTATTCGTAAGCACGGGGAAATAACAACTTACAGAATTAGAAATTATTTTTACGTTTGGTGAGCATTTCCTAAATTTGTGCTAAATTTGACAAAATGGATGCAAACTTAATTCCTAATTTTCGTTAGCAAAAGTGCAAATCGAAAACGCCTTAAATTCTGTTTTGATTTGAAATTGATTCTTGTTGGAGCAAAAGATGAATCACTCTTTTCGTAGCTTTCAATATTTTTGTTAACGTTGCCTAAAGAATCAGTTTCACTAAATATAGAGAAGATTTCAGCAGGACCAAGAGATTTTTTTTCTACATTCAAGTATTTCATATCTATCTTGAGTTCTTTTTCTTTTTGAAGTAGTAGCCCTATCTATTGAACCAAGCTGGTTAATTCTTTCTTTTTGTCCAACGAAAAATTCCCATTATGCAATCATTGGAATTTTAATTTCAAATCTACAATGCGTTCTGCTGATTTTCTTATCAAAGCAAGTACATGTACATATATCAAATATCCCATCAAACGCACAAACTGTGATATAATGTCATTCTTTGTTTGATATGAACTTAAGTTAAATTTGTAGCTAACACAATAAACCGCCTCGAATGATTCATGAGGAAATAAAAACAATCCCAAATACGTTCGATATCTTTTGCTATAACTCTATAACATTCTTTTTCTGTTTTTTGTTACCTTTGATTTAATATCTTTTTTATTCCTTAAAAACAGGTAGTGACGAAGAACATCAGTCTTTAATGGGGTCATCGAGGCTGGAAAAAGTGTAGAATAGCCAAATAAGGAATTATGTTGTGTTTGCTCTTGTGGGCATCTTTATTATCTATTATTTTATATATTATATATTTTAATATATTAAGGGATAAAAAAAAATAAGCAAATATTTAAAATGGAGTGTGGTTTAGATTATTTATAAATCTATTGCTGCCTGTTAATCTAAGATCATTTTATATTTTCCTGTGCATGCTTCATAGTGCAAGTATATACTGCGCATCGCAGAAGTGTAAATGTATCCCAAAGGCATATTATAATATAAAAAAATGACTTAAAAAACACACGAGTCAAGGGTAATAGGTTATTAAAACTCGGTGCTTTTTTTTTTATTCTTTCACTTTTTAATATTGTTTTTGCTCTTGGTATTTATAACGAATTATAAAAATAAGAAAAAAAGAAAAGGAAGAGTCCTGTCATAATATTTTTAAAATGCCTTTTTTTAGGTTTTGTAATGGTATCTCAGAAGTTGATATATTAAATTAAACATATATTATGTTTTTTATTTTTTACATTTAATATTTATTTGTTTTTATTTTGTATTTATGAAATAGTCAATTAAACCGTGAAAGTAAGAGGGAGATGGCAGATTTACAGATTTTTGGGGGATGTTTTTGTTAAAGAGACCAAAAATTTTCATCAGAAGGAGAATCAAGAAGGGCAGCGCACTACCCTTTAGTATAAGAAAGCCTGGCTAATCGAATAATATCCCTGCGTTGATTCTAGTCATAATGAATATTAGTTAGATCGATAGGAGAACGAAAGTTTTTCGAAGCCCGATATACAATGTCACGCTCTTGGGTGGTACAAGAACAAGAGCCATCGAACAATGGATTATTAGGTGAAAATGATTTAGTGGACGATGGAAAGAGCTTCTTATTCCTTCTGTGATCACGACCGCTACTTATCAGAAGACACAGAGGCGTTTTCAAGAACGAAACATGATTCATTCCATCAATAGTTTGTGGAGAGGCGATGCAATGCAAACCAATTATATTTATTAAAGTGCGAGAAAGTTCGCTTAATGCAGAGCAGAGCTGCTGGGAATGAATAGTTATACTTTATAGCTAAAAGATTGTGGTAAGAATTACCGATAGGAGGGAAAATTATGTATTTGTAACGAGAAAGAGAAGTGGTGAAGCATAAATTTAGAGTTCAAGAATTGGTTAGGACGATGTGTGTAGCTTCCTTAATCAAAAGTTATAGATAGTTGAGAATATTGAATACTGGAAAAGATGAATTTGGCAGTGAGATAGAAAGAAGTAACAGTCTCGTGAGAAGTGATAAAATATTTAAAAAAGAATCGGAAAATCCTTCTCATTATGAGAGCAGTAGCAGAAACACAAGATAATGATTTTAATAGAAAGACAGATTTTAATCCAAAGAACATCGAAATTAGGAGATTCAAGATTTGCGAGACCTTTATTAATTTTTTTTTTTTTTTTTTTTTTTTTTTTTACAAATAACCACCACTCACGGGCCGAACCTTTTTCAAGAAGGGAGCGGAAAATAAAACATGGAAAAAAAAACCCAATCCCCAGCCTAGACCAAGTCTCTCAGGTGAGCGCAGACGTGGGCTTTTAAAGTGAAAAGATTAAATATAGTTAAAAAAAACAGAAGAAGTCAAGGAGTTCCACAGAAACAGAAGTAACATGGAAAGAAAGAGGCAAAGAGGCACCAGACCGAACAAGTCTGGGGTTCTCAATACTCAAACGCAAAACTCATGCGAAGCAAGGCAACACCTTGTATGCGAGGGCGACGAAAGGAGATTGAAAATGCAGTTTGCCAACTTCCCCCGAACATCTACCGTTGTAGTACCTATAGAAAAGAGATAGTGCGCCAACGTCAAGTCGCAGAGATAGAGGGTCAAGAGAGTTAGAAAGTAAGGGGACAGTTTATTAGTCTCTTAGCTTTAGACTCAACCCTATCCAATAGAAGGGTGGAGCCGGAGCCCCCCAAAAATGTGAGAACAGTACTCCATTTACAAGGGCAAATAAGGCCCTTATATAACTGGAGACTTTTCGAGAGGAAAAAAAAAATTTCCCGCAACCTCAGCAGAACCCCAGTTCTTTGAGGCCACCTTAGCAACCTTTGAAATATGAGGGTTTTCCAAAGACAATTTATGCAATTTCTTTTCGAGCTCTACCCTGTTTCTTTATTCACAGGAGGATAGTTAGAGCCATCGAAGGAAATAGGAAAGTTGGGAGGTGTTATTGAAAGGGAGATGTTAAGAAGTTGGGTTTTTTAAAGAGTTGAATTAACAAGGTTGCGGGTGACCTCACAGGAATTCCGCATCCAGTCGACAAGAAAAGAATCGGAAAGCTGGAAGAGAAGAGGCAACTCTAGAAGCAAGAGAGGGAGCAGATTTGAAGTGAGTGGAAGAGTGGAGAGTTGAGTAGTCGGTATAAGAAGTGAACAGAATTGGAAGCTTACAGTTGAGAAGATTCGTCAATAGAAAAGTAGGAAATTAAAGTTGTTAGATAGAACTGAACCTTGCGGAGACACCACAATTAACAGGAAAGAGGAAGAAGTCGCTCCATCAACGAGTGCTGACATAGAGCGATCGGGAGAGAAAACTAGACAAGAGTAAGCATAGAGAAGGAAAAAACCCAAAAAGGGAAGGAAAGCACTACCTATAACCTGTAGTTATGACGAAGTGACGCATGACCAAAGATACACACAGGATCCAAAGAGTCGCCTCTTCGGACTATGTCAAGTCCGACCACCCACGCAACAAAACCCAGTCCCCGAATTGGTACCCTATGAGGCAGAAGACCCATAGTAGAAATCATTGTTAGGGATAGGAAAAAAAAGTATTAGTACCAAGTGTGATCTCGAAACCGACGTAAAAGCAGACAGTATAATACGTATGATCTAAGAAAGGAAGGGCAAAAATAAGACCACGGATAATGATCCAGGAAATGAGAGTTCAGAAGGAAGAATTATCAAAAGATATAGAATAGAATACGAAGTGAGAGCCATAAGGGCGGAGCATAGTTTGAAGGAAATGTCAGGAGCGGAAATGCCTTATTATGGTTCGGGAACGGTTTGGGATGCATATGCGCTTCATTTCAGCACTGATTGGAAATTGTATTAGCCTAATTAAGACAATAGAGAAGGTATAGGAAACGAGAGACAGGCAGCAGGAAGCTCAGAAATGACACACTCCCTCTATGTATGAGATCACGGGGGAGGAATGCGCATCCGGCCAACTAGAACCTTCCTGGACGTTCATAGAATCTCAGGATCCCATGCACACGATTATTGTTGTAATCACAGGTATTATTGTGACAGTAGAGATAGGTATATAAGATATAATATATAAAATTTTTTATAGTATAAGAGATATATATATATAGTAGTAATATAGCAAGTTGAGCGGTAGTGGAGAACTTTAGATATAGTAGATAGTAATGATATATATATAGGTATAGTGTATAGGTAGTAGTATATATAAATATATATATTCTATAGTATACTTATATAGTATATATTTATAAATAATATATGAGTATATATATATATATAGTATATATAATATAGTATAGTATAATATGGGTATATATCAGGTAGTATGATAATAGAGTGAGTAAGTAGTATATATGATATATATATATAATATATAGGAGAAGTGAGATATATATAATATATATATTGAGGTAGTTTAATAGTAGTTAGGTAGTAGCTATAAGGATAGTATATAAAATAGATAGGGATTAAAAGAGATTTTTAAAGTGGTAGTAAGATGGTTTTTTAATAGTTGTATGAATGATTTGTAATTTTCTTTTTTGCTTAATTTTTGTGGAATCAACTCTTTCTTATAGTATATATATGATGAAATACGTAATAATATATATATAGTAATATGAGTAGAGTGCTGATATATAATAATATAATATACGGTAGTAATATAATATATTAGTATAGATAATATAGTATATAGGTAAAATGAATTGTAATAGTAATTAATAGTAGTATATATATATTGAAATATAATATAATACATATATATTAATTAAATATATATATATACAAGTAATATATTTAATATATAGTATAAATATATTATCATATAATATATAATTAATATATAATATATATATATATATATTAATATATATACAATATAATATATTAGTATAATATATATATAAGTATATATAAATAATATAAATATATATATATATGATATATAATATATATATAAATATATATATTAATATATTATATATTATATATATATATATATATATAATATATATAGAGTATATATATATATATATATATTAATATTATATATATATATAATGATAATATTATATATTTTTATTATAATATATAATATTATATATAAAAGTATATATATATATAATATTAATATATTATTATATATATATTATAATAATATATATATATATAATATCAGATATAAAGTAATAATCTTTTAATATTTATAAAACTACTGACTTTATATATATAGTAATGTATATAATTAATTAATTAATTATATATATATATATAAATAATATTTAAATAATATATTATATATATATATATATATATTAATAAATAATAATATATATATAATATATATATATATATATTAATTATATATAAATATATAATATATATTAATATAATTATTATATATATAATATATAATTAATATTAATATATATATATATATTATATATTAATATATATAAATATTCTTAGATCTAAGAATATTTTACTCTATTATCTTATAATAAATATTTTAAATTTAGTAATATTAAGATATTAATATTACGTATTAATATTAATATATTGAACTTGAGTTACATACATTGAATCTGAAATGTGTGGAAGAATATCATCAATTCCTTGCGAAGTTGTGAAAAAGTATTTTTTTTATTACAAGCTAAACTTATAATGCTTTTAAGACAGAGGTTAAATATTTGAAGTGAAATGAAAAATTGCATGACTTTCGAGTTAAAGAGATAGAAAGTATATATTTATTAAAACAAATAGAAGGTTAAAAATAATATTAAATTAAAACAAAATCAATCCCGTTTTGTTTTTTGCTACCTCTTGGGCCATTTCCTCATTATCTTCAAAGAGGATGCGGGAGAATCACGACCACCCATCGCCATTTTTTGCCAGTCCTTATAGCGGATAGATGAGTAGATTGGTCAAATTATAGTTCCGTATTGCAGGATTCCCTATCCGTACAAAATATGCGTGATATGTCTCTGAGTTTATGCAGATTTGTTCATTGTATACACATCAAAGTAAAAAAAAATAAAAAAAAATTAATTGTATAGTTGATTATAATTATATTATATATATAATATTTAAAGAAGAAATAATTTGATATAATAACAGAATAAGATATAAGTTTAATAATAACAGAATGAAATGTCTATTATTTTTATAAAATATATTATATATATTAATATATATATAATATATTTAAACATATAATATATAATATAGTATATATAATATATTTAATTAATATATTAATTAAATTAATTAAATATATTATAGCTATTTAGGTAATAGAATATAATATATATTAATAATATAATATATATATTATAAATTTATAAATCTGGTTTGAATAAAGATACTAATATTAATTGTGATAGATTTATAATAAGACTATTCAATATTCTAAGAAATATATATTTATGTGAAAAGTGTGTTATTGTGTGTGTGAGTGTGGATAGTATATAAAGAGTTATTGGAGATCGGGCTGTTCTTATTGACTTGACTGCTAGGTATAATTGTGAAGCGACAAGGAGGAAAAAATCGAATTGATATAGTTTATCAGTGAGATAGAGAGACTGATGAGTTTATTATGTCCCTTTGATGCTGAGAGTGTTAATGAGACCTGCCCAAAAAATCAAATGTGAAATTTTTATAGATTTTTTTGTATTTTTTGTGAGACATGTTAGAATTGTAGAGTATAATAGTTAGTAATTAGTATAAGTTATTGATAGTATGAGGAGAGCCTAATAAATGTGTTATAAAGATGAGATTAGCTCTCAAAGCATAATCTCTACATAAAAAATAGTAATTTAAAAAATTTATATAGTACGGAATAAAATTTATATTATTGCAGTTAAGCCAAGTGATCTACTCAGTTTGCATCTAATTTCCTCATGTTAAAAACTATATCCTATCTTATTTATTTAAGTGAGATCTCATAGTGTCAACAGAAAAAATAGTAAATAATATTCCATTGTCTGATCAACATTGTGTATTTATGACACTTTACAGGGAAATCTATCACCAATATTTACTGAATATAGCCTATAAATAGATACTTTCAGAGCGTTTACTAAATAAGCTAATACCTCATCCTCGAGCGAATAGGTAAAAAAATATAAACTACACATCTTTAATGTTGCTCTATTCATATTTTGATCCTTATCGATAAGTCTAAGTTTACGTAACCTATACAGGCTTACAGTATACATAATATCTTAAGATATTTGTTAAAACCATCTCGAATGCGAAATCAGTAAAGCGGGTTCTACGTATAGAGAGTTCTTATTTTCTAGAGTCGTATACGAATGCAATCGAGATTCCGTCAATAAAGCCACCTCACACACTCATATGTAATTCCACCCATCCACAGTAAAAACCGAATAAATCCCCACAATTAAAATTGAGTTTTAGTTTCTTACGAGAGAGTGTATCAAGAAAAATACTACAAAAAATATTATAACATCATAGCCGGCGAACCCGCAAATGCTCACGTTGAAGCTCTGGAGGAAGGAACTAAAAGAGGGAGAATTCGTAATCAATCGGAAAATCAGCGCTTTATGACCTCACTGATCCTACATTCGCATCCTATTAGATAGTTCTCGATAGATTTGAAACTCCCCGTCATTATAAAACAAACTATATAAAAGTGAGTAATTATATCCTAATTCACATAAATTTATATTGGCGGATAATACAGTAATACACTAAATATCCGGTAATTCTGTATAGGTCCTAACAACTGTATATAACTCCATATTCTTATGATGATATACGTATACCATATTTCAAGTTAATAAAAAGCTTTTAAACCGCTTGATTTATCACTAAATAAATTAATATTATTAATTTATTTTATAATGATAGGATGCTCTTTTCTCTTTATTCGTAAGTTTATTTTTTATTTTTTAATATATTCCGTAAATAGTGCTATTTATACCTGCATGATTCACCTAGAATATGTATTTTTTGGTGTTTTACTACTTAAGTTAGTTACTATATCATTTATATTCCGATTGAATTATTATAATTTCTTACCTGTACTTTTCTTATTATATTATTAATTTAGGTCTTTTATTATTTAAAGTAATATTTTGTATAAATAATACTTATATATACCAATTTTATTTATTAATTATAAATTAAAAATAAATACCGATATTTATTTTTTAGTTAGTAATAATAAATTCGTTTACCTATAAGTAAAAAATAATTATATATAACTAATATATATACAATTCGACATAAGATCCTACAATTTTTATTATATAATATATAAATAAGTTAATTAAAATAAATAAAGGTAAGAATTACTTGGCATGATTTGCAACAAATACATTATTATTATATTATCAATATTTGAGGTTGTAATTAATTTCCTCCTGACAAGAAGATTCATTGTTGTGAGCAACCAAGTCTAAGTAAATAATAAATATTAATATTGATAATAATCTAACTACTAATTGAATTTTGCCGGGTATATGATACTATAAAGTACATTACTCCGTACAGTCTTCGCTGAGACTGGATTATAGTATACCATATATTATATTATTTTATGGACCGAGCTTATAATATTTACTAGCATAATAACTATATTAAAAGAAGGTTAATTTCAGTATTAGCGATACCTCGGTGAAAAATGAGAATAAAAAAATAACAATAGTATATTAATAAATATGACTCCAAAGAAAATTGCTTTCCAGGAATTAGTGTGAAAAGCAAAATCAGATTTTTCCTTATTTTTTAATAAATTTTTTATTAAAATATATGTATAAATATACTATTAAGTTCTTATTACTTAGTAATTATTTTCTTATATTTCAAATGAATTATCGTTCAAATAAAATAAAAAATTGATTAGTTTTTGTGGAACATTATTCAATATAGAAAATGAAAATACGTTACTTAAGTAATATCGATTATGTTAATAAATATCTAGAAATAAAGAGTCTAAGAATAACTCAAAGTTCAAACCAGAGCTGTGAAGTCGGCAATTTTACGGGAAAAACTCTACTGGCTATATTGGAATCAGCGTATAAAGCCTATACCTGAATATTAGTAAAAAAAAAAAAATTAAAAAAAAAATAAAAAACTCGAAAAATGAGCGTGAATACTATCAAAAAAATAAATTAACATATTTTCTACAGCGTATAAATCTTATTATATGCAAATGTTCAGTTTTTTAATGATTTAAAACTAACGAAAACCCAAGGGTAGACCGCATTTCGATACCAGGAGTTCGGGGTCTCTCGGCTACTTCATATATATAGTATATAGTATGGTTAGTAATCAGACTAGTAGTATAGTGATGAATAACTGTTCGTCCCTACCCCTCTTGAGTCCCCCATCGGCTCGGAGGGCCCTACCTAATGGGAAAATATTTCCTCATATATTGTAAACTTCATTTTAGGTAGGGCTCGAGTCACGATGGTATGGGACAGCGGTAGGTACGGACGGAACGACTTTACATATTAGTATAAGGCTTATTTATTACGTACTGAATTCCAAATATGTATTATTTATTGTTTTTCTTTGTATATATATATATGTGTGTCGTACTTTCGAGTTTTTTTTTTTTTTTTTACATTATCTAAGAGAAAGATAGTGGTTTAATTACTGCTGATTCTAAATATGGTATCTGGTTTTCCTGTATTTGTCATACATTTCTAGTAATATATATATATTAGATAATTCTCCTGGCCCTTAAAAAAAAAAAATTAATTATTATTAAAAACGGATCTTGTCTGTTATTAAGAAACCCCAAAATCGTTACAAAATATTTAATTTTTATATTGTTATATGCGTAATAGCTATTTACCTTTTGAGCTCTCTCTCTCTTATATCTTTCATCTAAAATATTACTTACTCTCTCCTCTCTCATATATTATATATATATTCTTCATATCTCTCTCTCTCTCTCTTCTATATTATCTGTCTCTCTCTCTTACTCTCTCTCTCTCTAAAATTAATATAATATAATTATATATATACTATATATAATAATATATATAATATTATATATATATAATAATATATTAATATTAATATATATATATATATATATATATACATATATATATTAATAATATATATAATATATATATATATGAATATGTATATTAAATATAATATATTATATATATATATACTATAATAAATATATAAGAATATATATATATTAATATATATATAATATATATATAATATATATATTAATATATTATATATATCACATAAAAACATTTTAATTATTCTTTTAATATAAAGTAGAACATTAAATATTATTTAGTAAAAATATATATATTTATGAGATTTTTACATCTAATTAATATAAATAATATAAATTGACTTTCATCTATTTTTTATTATAATGACTTAACGTAATCTTTATCTTTCCCAATGTGAAATATAAATATAAATTATTAAACAAAATTGAATATAATATAATATTTACCATAATATAATATTTTTATATTTAATGACTTAAATCTTACTTCTACAAAGATAACATATTTACAATCACATATATATATATATAATGATAACCATATATATATATATAATATATATATATATATATTATAATTATATATATATATATATATATATTGTATATATATATATATATAAATATATATATATATATTATAGTATATATTATATAATATAATCCTCACTAACCACAAAAACGAAAATTATATCGTTGAAAAGCTATATGCTACATACATTAAACGAAAGACCATTTGTCAACATCAATATTGACAGTTATATAACAGTATGAGTCGCCAATACTAAATAGTACGAACGGATGAAGGAAACTACTCTATAGAGATGTTCCAAAGCTCCAGACCCGTGAACCATGCATGTCAAATTATAAAGACAGATCGATACGGAAGCAAATTGAGAAGATTCAGCAGAAGTCATAGGACATGTAGACTGCTCGACGATAGACTGATATTCTCTCAAGGAAACGTATGTTCTTCAAGGAATTATATCTACACTCAAAATATGCCAATAGCCCATGCGGATCGTACATTGGTATCTACTATAATTATATACTACTCTTAATTCAGGTGTCTCTCTTCGTTTGCAATCTCGGTAGCGAGTAAATTAAAGTAATACTTATTACAATTACCCCACTTAATTGAATAATATTGGACACAACAATGGTAGTATTCACGAACGATCTCTATATGGGCACAGTAAGCAAAAATAATATTGTCAACGGACTATGTACAAGAGACTGCGAGTTTTTGAGTTTCAAAGGATCTAGACGTAACCCTTAAGAATTCATAGATGTCGGACGGAATAGGTGGTAGTAAGTATGATAAGGATAGTATAGGATGAAGTAGAATGGAATAAGTGCAATAGGGAGGCGATGATATAAAGCGGAGGATAAGATGACGTGAATGGAAGTGGTAGGGCGCTGAGGAGTAGGGGGTTGAAGAGAAGGACGATAGAGAGAGGCTGGAGGCGGGTGATATACTACTATAGTATGGAGAGGAGTAGTACGATACAGGGGATGATGAGTGATAAGGAGAGAGCACGGTAGGGGTGTGATGACATACTACAGGGTAAGGTAATGTATGCAGGACGAGATAACGGCCATAGAAAGTCATAAAGAACTAACTTTAGACACGTGGATCTATTCAGATACAACTAATGATTACCAAGCATGTCGCTCCTGTGATGCAGAGTTAGGTAGATAGAGATAGTATCAGAGTAGGATCAAGTTATAAGATAACGGTATAAGGATAGGTAATTGCGTAGTAGTTATAATATTACAGATAGGATATAGTATTACTAAGGGTGTACTAGTAGAGGATATGATAAATGATGATTGATGGTAGAGTTCAGGGTGAGAATAGATGTAGAGAGAGTATAAGTTACAAATATAATACAGTAATATATATATATATATATATATAATAGACGTATAGGCTGATTAGTGAGGAGTTATGTATAGTGAAGTATGTATGATGATGAAGTGAGTAATGTAAATAAGGGTGGTTATAGAGGGGTAGTAGAATATAAATGGTATATGTTAAGTTAGTTATATATAGTAGTAAGAGATATGATATGTAGGATATGGAGTAATAAAGTTAGTTGATATTATAAGATAGGGTAAGTTAAGTTATTAGGTGGAGTATTTAATTATTAACATTTGATATCATAATATAGTTAGTTTGCTTGCAAATTTGAAATAGTCAGATACTATGATCAAGATACATATAATAATATAGCTAATATAAGGTGTATAAAATTCCTTGAGGGAATTATTAGAAAGATTCGAAGTTTAGCAGTTGGCGCAATAAGAAAGTAGGATGATATCTCACACACCGTTCAGTAAAGGTAACCTAGGGAGAGATCACTATTAATATAACCGTTCGTATAACACTAAACCTGGAGACGTGCGTTTCGAATTCATAAAGCATTATACAAGCATATTATTATATAAAATACTGAAAAAAAACAAATAATAAGTGGAGAATAATAAAGTACATGTAAGAGGTGACTTAAAACAAAAAAGTATAAAATAAAAACTAACCTTAAATGTTAAACCGGTATAATGATTGAGGGGGGATTTGGTGTTTTTGGGGGGTAACAATTCATATGGACTTATAAACGAGAAAGATAACCGAATTGACCAGCAATGAAAACTGAGATGAAATTAAAGAAACAGCCTGATAGATGTTAGAACAGAAATCAAGATATAAATGATACAGAGTGAACAGCTAACCTATTCTTATGTACTTAGGGATGGATATTTTATTTATACTGAATTGTATCGTTAAATAAAATACAAAGAGCTATATATTTTAATCGTGCTCAATTAAAAAGATTTGAACTTACGGATGAGGCTAACAGCGAAAATGCACAAGCAACACCCACAAGATCCAACAGCGGAACTCCAATAATAATAATAACCTTAGATCTAATTATGATACATGTATATTCAGTATATTGTAGTGATTATATATTATATCACTATAAGTCATAACATGTTATATGTCATTAAAAGTGTTAATATTATGGATTGACGATTAATGCACATCTTGTAGGATTAATACATTAGTGCTTAGCCGATACAATTCGCCTGATAGGCGCAGAGTAATTTAATACGTATGGCTAACTATGTAAAGCATAATATGCACAGGTAAAGATAAATAAGAATGATAACTTAGGAACTTAACAGGCTATAATGGTCAATATATTGTATATATATTAATATATTAATAACTAATTAGATAGCAAATTCGTAAGCCATTCTATTAATAAATAAGTATTTATGACATATAATTATTTTATTTATTATCATATATCCTAATTTTATAAGTAGTAATTAAAAACTATAAAAATATATAATATCTTTAAAATTTAATTAAATATAAATCAATAATAGCAGAACTTAATATATAAAACTGATAATATCAGATTTCAACAGTGTAGCTCACTACAAGTAGACGCAATTAAACACTAAGATATACATAATTATCAACCTATATTATATATTACAATTCTAACAGCTCCTTTTCCATAGCAGCTCTACAAGTACGGTATACCCCTTAAATATATAGATATATTAAGAAATACTGTAAATATGTTCACTATACTGTCACGAATATAACTATCAACTTAGTTTATTACTTACTAATTAAGGGTACTATAACTGAAGTACAATATACTATTCAGATTCAACCCTTAAATATTACGAAATTAGGGTGATAACAGAAATAATAACAAACAGAAATATAAATAGTAAATATGTTAGATATAATACCATATATTATATATAGAAGTTTAATACGCCACATAAATAGAATTATCTATCGTCCAATAACGCATTAATATTTAGTGAGTAATAACTGTTTTATATAATCTTAGTTATTCCTCAATAGGAATGATTTACATACTATATAATACATATCCGACCTAAGCATCAGGTTTTATATACATGTTATAGTAATAGCATAAACTAAATATTAAATATTAATCACCACTCATAATCATAATACCAGACATTAATAATTTAGTATTCTCAAATATATTCAATATATATCTAAGTCGAGCTAATTAATCAACACTAATGTGACATAATATAATTTTTTTCAAGATGATCAAAAATTAAGGTATTTTCTTTTTTATAAATGTTTTATGGCGATAAATTTTTTTTTAGTTGAATGAATATAGATATATATAGACATAGCTACTCACCCACCTGCTTCCTACTTTCAGCAATTACTGGAATAATGTTCTAGCTAATAAACTAACGACAGTAACCTAGAGACAGAGAAACGCATTATAGATATACCTTTAACGACCCACATCTAACATTAAAAACATCCTTTTCCATCTATGGAAACCTTATGATCACTCAGCATTAGAAGAATAAGCCACTAACACACCTTCACACTGAATGCACCAGTATCATTGTCAAGACACGGTGGAATGAAATTTCCCAGTATACGAGATCAATAAAATAAGAAATAAGGAATAACCGGGTTAATACTCTGGACTTAAAGCTCATAGGATATCCTTTCAAATACCTCACGTCCACTAACATTAGGCCTATCCAGATAATAATAATTAAATAAGTTATAATCATCACCCACAAATCCATTACAAATCAAGTTTAATATTGATTATAAACAAAGGGAAAAATAACAAATCATCTTATAACAGGATCAAGACTATATTATGACTAAATTAATCATATTGACATTAATTTGAGAAGAAGAGGGGCTATTGAGAATGATCAAACACCAAGTCACTTAACTGTCAGTGACCAAAGCAGGGTCGTTCACACTTCGTGGTGCCATACCAGTACTATACTATCGTACGTAAATATAATTGTAGTATTATATGACCTATAAGCTCACCGATCCTGGAAACTTGATCTTTAGGCAACGTTAACAAAAATATTGAAAGCTACGAAAAGAGTGATTCATCTTTTGTTCTTTTGTTCAGATTCCGAATTACGAGGGAACAATCAAAACAGAATTTACTATTAATTAATTTATAAGACTAAGGAAGTAACCTCCACCATCAGTTTTTGCCAATCGGGTTTAAGGTTTTGGTCATTCAACCGCTCATCCAATAATTTAATGTCAAAAACTTTATAATATAATAAAGCTAAAACCGGTATTAATAATAGAAATATAATAATATTGATCCATAAATAAGTTGCTAAGTATAGGGGACAAAGGGGAACCCATATTTATGAAAGTATCAGAATATTTAGCACAAATTTAGGAAATATAGAGTGGTATTGCAAGAAGGTTACCGATGACATCATAAGGATCACGTCGGCAAAACAAGAGATACAGAGTTAAAGTATATAATTTTTTGCTTAGTCTATTCTGTTCATAATTTAAACTTTGGTAACTATGTATTTTTGGTATGATAAACGAAGGGTTACTTATTTGTATGATTTCCGCCACAGTGACTTAGTCCGAATATGAAGGACGGGTAGAATAAAATTGTTAGTCAAATACAAACGGGGCATCAATGTATATTGAACCAATTAAGAATCCGACGGAGACTGATATCCATTCCAACGGTTTACATATGGCTAAACAAGGCTAACGAGGATCAGTGATGGTGTTGCGAGGCTGTGCTCGGATCCAAGTTTCCAGAGAAAAGAAAAGATGATGCAGAAGGGTGGTTGGTGGGGTGCCTCTTCTCTCGGAGAACGCGTACCATGGGGGCGTAGAAAGCATTTCTGATTATAAGTGGCGTGCGGAAACGTGCCCTAAGACGTGAATCTGGTGTGAGAATACAAGATTTAGCAATATTGATGATTATATATATCAATTCATAGATAAATTATAAAGACGTAATGTTAATGATTTAATTTTTTTACTGCAGATTCAATTGTCTTCCAAAATCATAAACTCCATCACAATAGTTGTTCAATTATTTGTAATAAAAACATTGTTATTAATTTTGTTTATATTTTTTTGTTTATTAGAAAAATCACGTGCTCCCTCAGAACAGACTGTGGATCGACAAGCTGATTTTTCTTGTAAGTATTTTTGTGGAAGTTTCTCGATTAGATACGTGTGCCATTTAAAAAGTTGCGCATTATATTTAGCAGCTTTGGTATCTGCCTAGTGTAAATCAAAAGAATTCAATTTATTTCCGATTGCCCATTACATTTAATATTATAAGTGAAGGGTAATAATGAAATTATTGAACGTGTTTAATGGATCATAAACTCCTTCGCATGACCACGTTTCAGCCAGTCCGTCTTTCCCCAATGCCTATGAAACAGCGTCACTTTTGGAGATTTTTTCTCGGCGAAATTCATGGTGAAACGTTACCAGCAGTGTTTGATCCCATCGGTCAAAAAAAGACATCTTCTTGCGTGGTGCCCCTCCAATTCGATTCTTAAGCCAACAGAAAAATAGAGGTAACTTGTTCGGCCCACTGTCCCTATCCAGTCGAGCTCGACTCGACAGACGAGGCCCGCCAGCCTTGACATTCCCGTTTCGAAGATAAGGCCACCAAATGGCTTGTCATATCGAAATGTGACCTACACTCTGTGTTGTTCCCCTGTAACTTTGCCGCCACCAACCTGGATCCATCCGGGACGCCTCGAATTCATTACAGTATATGTGCTTGTCCTGTATAGGCAACTTTTTTATAGAGAAGAATTGTAGACTTGACGTCCTTCTTGGCAGTTCTTTTCCGAAGTAGCTTCAGCATAGCTGAAGTACGAGCGCAGAAGATGCGGTAAGTCCTTTTGGAAAAGAATTTGCTTGCCGTTTAGCGCTCGTTATCAAACACATGCCGTCTTTAACAGTAGCTATTCGAAGGTCTGGCCCGAATTTCCATGTTTCTTATAATGGATCACCAAGGCCCTCCATCACTACATACCATCACTGCTCTGCTGTATCGATTAAGCAGTCCCTCCTACGTAGTTGAAGCCCGTTCGCAATCGCTTTGGAATTTATTTCTCAACTTCCCCACCAATATTCGGCGACCGTCAAGGGTGCTAAGAAACATCCCGATTCTGATTTTTTAACCTCTTTCTGGCGATACTCCACATTGCCTCATTATCTACCTCTATCCTATACTCTCACAACTACCGAAGAGATGTCTCGCCTTGCATCCAGCTTGGAAGAAAATAATTCAACCAGCTTTGGGATTTACGCTTCCCCTGCTAGCTCCACTTTCGCACATAATCCGAAAGTGTGAATGTAGTTTGGTTTCCCGCGTTCCCGTAACCTTTTTAATCTGTTGATGTCTTCTTCGTCTTAAATGCGCGCGCAACAGACTTGTTGAAATATCGAGTCGAACAATCGTGCCGTATACGTCAGTCTTGATTAAGCCACTCACTCCCCAAGAAAACACCCACTACATGCGATGAGCGAAGCGATGTTTATAGTCGTGAGCAGTGTCCAAGTGATGTAAAAGAAGTGCTATGATCATCGTAAAAGATTTAATGGCGTTTCGGCAAACACTTTGGTGTGGCGCTGTCCCTTCTTCAGGACGTTAAGCTGTGCGACTAAACATGCTGCGATCAGTGCGCCATGCGTTTCCCATGATGAAACGCTCCATTGAAGCACAATCAATCCTGCCCCGTCAAGTAATCTTCTCCCCTGTCAACGTCGAACAAAGTCCTACATTAAAACTTAATAGTTTGGTCTAGCTCGTACATTATCTTCCTATCGTATATTTGCCCACATTCGCTATTCTTTTACCCAGATCCATACGACACCCACGGGCTAAGCGCCTAATACCTGTTTGAACAAAGAACCAACTCCAAGCTCGAAACCATCGTTGCGAATAGTACCAGGGCAACATTCTGTCAACTAAGGGAATTTCCGTATGGTTCGAGAACTCTTTCATCCTTTTTCGTTTCTTTTTGTTCTACTTGTTCCTAAACAGGGACCATTCCGAACTTGACAGAAAGACCGGACAGTTCTAACCCTTCTTTTGAAAGACCCATGATCTTCATTGGTTTCCAAGCGTTCTCCTTTCCTGTAGTTACTACCCACAGGCTCAAGGAATGATAGAGCGTTTCCATCGTCAGCTGAAATCTTCCTTGATGGCGGGGACATTACAAGTATCAATTACCCAAAAACAAAAAGCATTGAGTTTCTAGGAAAGGAGCCTCTTTCTTTGTTTTTCGGAGCATTTTCTGATCTTCTAAGTCAAAAAGAACGTGGCTTGCTCTAGTGCTGTATTTCATTACAGAAACTGTTAGGGCTGAACTGATGTACGATTTCCTCCAGAAAATTATCCGCACCATCCAACATGGAGATTTCATCCTTACGTTTTGCTCGTCCACTACTCCCATTTTTCTCGGCGAAACATTATTAACCTTTTCCTTCGGACCCGGCCTCTCGTCACAACTAGTATGTGTAGGGAACTGATTCTTTGAAGCACTTCCCTATCTCGTCACGCCAAGACTTTCCTCACTCACCGAATAAACCTGTATATATTTCCTTCCGAAAACTTTAGAATTTTGCTTGTTTCACACCTAGTAGTTTGATGTCTCGTCTTTCGATTTCCATCGCGGTTTCCTTTAAAAGGCCCGATAACGAACAAGGTCGCTGTTTTCCCTGTTGTAATTCTTCGAAACGTTCATCGCAAAGTTCTGTCTTTGCGCTTCAGAATGGGATCATATAGTGACCGAATATAAGGAAAATTTGCTAACGAACCAAAATGTAAGCAAACAAGATGAGAACGTTTTGAGGTTGATAGGATCTAAGCGCAGCCTTCCTGGATGCGATTTCCCGCTTCTTCTGTTGACGTCACCGGATCTACCAGTGTTACGCCCATCGTTCTCTCGTTCTCCGTATAGTGTCTTTACAAACACCCACCAAGCCATTGAAATGAGTCCCCCTGTTCCTTCATGCTTTACTTCTCCGTCTATTCGATTTACCTGGTTGCTTTCCGACCCGATTTTCAGCGGCTCCGTTTAACACTGGCGATCGCAATTATTGTCTTCTCGCCACACTACCCCTGCGATAAACTCCATTCCACCACACCTTCCTAGTCCTTTTCTTCGCTTCCCGTTTTCGTCACCTACCTCATCCATCTCATTGTACCCTGCTACTCCCAGTTCGTCTCTTCCTTTAGCCTAACCTTATCGCGATTAACTGGACCACACGAACTCTTTCGTTTTGTCCTGTCTCGTTTTTCGACTTTCTTACTTTAGGCGTAAGTATACTCCGATTCTTGCCTGGTGGTTGGTTAATGTTGTTTCACTCTCTCTTCTTTCGCTGTCTTTATTTGTTAGAAAATATGGGCCGCACCGTGCTTCAATTTTCTTCGTCTACATACAGTTAACAGATGAACAAATTTTTTACCTTTATTGCGATCACAAAGTCAAAAATATTTTATATCATTCGCAAGCTATTTTGTCCTGCTTATAGTCTTAATAGAGTCGAAATAATTTTTCATGGTTGCGCTATCGCCCCATACAAATCTTTCCTCTGGCCTTTGCATAAAAATTTCACGATAGAGGGAATTTTAATCGATAGCTAAAAAACTTTTCACTGCGGTTGATCCCTATGTTGTAGGAATTTCTTATAGTATCCCACGAGTCTCCCTCATGTTTTTAAATTCATTTCGTTGATCGCTCTATCGTCGCAGTCTAACTGTCCAGGCTCCGTGATTTCTTTCTCTCGTCTTGCCTAGCACGAATTGACGATCATCATCGTCTTGGCTTCAACAACCATAGTGATGGAAACTCAAACTCAGGATTTTGCTCTATTTTTTGTTGAAAATGTTTTGGAACAGTTTTCTAGATTTAAGTTTTATATTTTTAGTGTTTCAAAATTATTAAATTGTCTTAATAGTTTAGAATACCAACATAAAATAGTTGGGCTGTGACGGGCAGAGGTTTTCTGTATTATTAAGTGAGAAAGTAAACTTATTCTTTGCCAGGTAGTACTAAGTTGTATTTTATTTTTTTACAGCATTCCTTTAATAAATAGAGTCATATTATTTTACTTGCTGCTAAATTGAGTTATTCAATGAAACTGCTGTTTAGCATTTCTTTTCCGAGGCTCCCTCTGAGTGGACAAAAAAATTTCTGGGGTGCCGTAATACAATTCTATTCATACCTATTCTAATGTTACAATTCCATTTTTTGTAGGTGCATATTTTATTTTTTTTAATTTCACGATTTATTATATAATCTGATATAAAGTTGGTTTAATAATTAAAGATTTTTTTTGGTTGATATTCTGCATATATTTTCCTTATATCTGGAAGAACTATTGCGGATGGGAAGAGTGCTTTATCCATGTATAAAGTCAAAAACCAACAAATATAGAAAATGTAAGTTTATGTATATCAATTAGTCGATTTCCCAGACACTCGGGAGCCATTAAGACATAAGAAAGCTCGGGTTTTCTCATCAGAGACAGTAAAAAGACCTTTCATCAACTATAATGGAAACGGGATCACATTCTTCCCTAATTCAAGAAACGTTTTATTAAGTTGTTACATCCCGAGTACAAATAATACCACAACTACTCATCAAAATCATTATTTTTTATTTGCTGGCGATGCAAAATCCACAAAGCACCCTAGCGCTTGTCAAATAATTGGAAACTACAAAAATCCACTCTACCAACATTTGGATCTTAGTCATGAGAAACTAAAAGAAATTATTACAAAGTGATATATAAATATATGATACACAAACCATCCACATAGAAACCTTAATTTATTAAAAGATTAATACTAAGTTATTTAATGGCAGGGCATGGACGCCTACTGTCTAATTTAATAAGTTTGTCTTATCGGTAGATACGGCATACACTTTTACCTTAATAACTGAAATCCCGCCAATTTGGCTTGTCAATATATTATATGATACCCAACCCATCCATAAACGAATCTAAAACCCTTTCTTAAAATGTAGTATGCTCAATTGAGTTCATCATTCTACAAACAAAACCTTCCACATATCTGGCTCAGACATTCCAAAAAACCGTTTAACACCCTCATTACTGAATGCTGCCGCGTGGTCTTTATATCAAGATGGCATGCATGCTTTCTTCTTAAATTTTAGGCACGTGTAAAAGCTACTGCGCAATTACAATAAATATTCTTACTATGAAAAATTTTATTAGGTCCTCTGTTAATTATCAATTAGATATGTAAAATATTTTTGTATACTGTATCATGTCCCCTCTGAGAAAATCGCCTTTCTACAGAAAAAGCATTAAACCTTCAACTCCTTTCAGCTCTCTCCCTCACTTATACAATCAATAGATTCTCTTACCCTCTAAATTGAGACCCCGAAAAGTCAATACACATTGTTACTCTAGTGAGAATGCCACCTCTCTAAAAATATCTAAGTCTTTCTATTATAACAAAATATATATACTAAGGAGGGGTCCCATATACTTGCAATATGCACATAACTCATTACTGGCGCTTAACATAGTACTATTTATAACAGTATATTACTATTATTACTTCTCTTCAATGGACTGTATAAACAACATTGCCGATTTATTATTATGCCAGCATCTTATTAGGACTTTTATTTCTAAGCTTCCTTCATTCAGTATCTAAACTTTCAATAATATTACTGTAGCTTATATAATCACTACTACTAAATCTTTTTCTATATGTCCACTCAGCTATCAAGTGATTACCAATCTCTCCAAATCTATATCCGTTAATGAGTTAAAATTCAATTTTATTGAGTACCTAGGTGAAGAAATCCTTACACTTATTTTACTATTAAAATTCATTTGCCACTTATTATGCATTAACCCACCCAAGAAGTTTATCAAAGATCATTTTTATGAATATCTTATATAGCTCATCTTCACTATTTCACTATAATAAAAAATCTGATCTTATAGGTGGCACTTTTAAGTTATACTATTTCTGCTAATATACAACTTTAGAAAACCTATGCATATTTATAAGTATCCTACTGGTATTAATCATTTATATATAATGTAAGAACAATAGTGGCCCCATAGCATATTACTGATATCCCAATATTGATATATACTGGACACCAGTTCTTCACTATAATTTCACCATTAGTATAATTGAATTTTATTACCCCATTTAGTTGTACACTAACTTGATTATTATCTATTTTCGCAACACTCTTAAATATATCCAAACCATGTACCACTCCTTCACTATATACCCACATTGATATAACAAATAATCAATTTCATCAGCCTTATTGTAGTATATAGGGAACTCTATTATCAAAGCTTTTACTAATACAGATTTACTAAAAATATACTAATATCAATCATGGATCTCTCGGTCAAGATGCATGATTATATAGTAATTAGTATTCACATATAATTATATTTATTACTAATAGAGGTTGTCTGGGGAACTAATTGATATTATATCCAATACACCCTTTATTACTGGAAATCCACGTAGCTGGGAAAGTCATTAACATATACCTTGTTATCTTCTAAATGTTTCTCTAATATGACCTTTTCATTTAAACTATTTCCTCACAGTAACCATTTTATACATATCACAGAGTATAATGTTTAATGATACTAACTGAGTACCTCTATAAATTTCCCAAATACACAATCCTTACTACTAACATTTTTCTATATTAAAATAGGTGACACAACATATATGCCATATATTCTCACAGTCATCTAGGTTAACACTGCATACCAATAAATGTTATATATAGATCTCGTCATATTAACAAAATCAAATACTCAATGGGATATTATTTTATTTATTATTTTTTTTATTGGGTTTCTTTACTAAATGCTAATATATATATACTATATAGGTATTTTCTTTCTTTCAGAATTTATTATATATCTATATATAACCATATTATAATTACCCATCAGAGGCCTTGCAGCTTTTAACTTGGTATATATTATAGTCAATATATTATCATAGTAACAATATGTATCTTATTATATATACATCAAATTCAAATAATGGATCTATGTAAGTCTTAATATTATATTGTTATATACATGCATACTATAGAGAACTATTATAGTCATATATCTATATTAAATATTATATATATATAGTCAATAATTGGCAACCTTATGTGTGAGTTAGGAATGCCATTTGGTTATTGTGATCGTTAAATAATTAATATAAAGTGAGCATATTGAAAATATTAGTTATATTGTACAATTTAATATATTTCACTTATATCTGAACTCCTTAATAATTTATTTTCATCAATATTAATAATGTAAATTTAACATTGATATGATCCTATTATTATCTTTAAATACTTTATATATAAATTTTAATATAAAAGCTAAAAATATAACTCTTCAGATTTATACTTTATTATATTACTATCCTTAATTTGATATACTAAATTAATTCTGTTATATACCTCTATCTCATTATTGTTCACTTTCTTATTGTATTATAAATTGTAGTTAATAGTTCATCTATTATTTTTTATATATATCAGTCGCGCGTCTGTATACTATAAAATAAATATTTTATTTCTAAAATCAGAAGGATTTATATAGTTTTGGTGCTTATACATTCCAACACTTTTGATAACTATACTTTTCACGCTAAAAAACATCATACGCTATTTTTCTATAAATTATAATATTATATATATCTCTCTTATATATATTACAGTAAGTAACTGTAGATTGTAAGATTTTTTCTCTTTATTATATGTACTCACCCTAATATGGGGTTTTAATCTTATATAAAAGCTACTGACTGTAATTAATTCATTTAATAATTTGCTTATAAAATGTTAGTTCACGTTTATAAAAAGAATAAACAGTTTTGTCACGTACTATTAATAACTCTTTATTAATCCAAGTATAAAAAAAAAAAAAAAAAAAAAAAAAAAAGTTAGTTATTGTTTAATCTAAGCATTAGTTCTTACGAAATTTGGATAAAATCCGGCCATTTCGAGTAAAAATTCTTAAAGATCTTATCCTTATATTTAAACTTGCAATTTGGGCCCAGATATATTCATGCAATTCATATTAAATCTAATTAATGGATTATGGTCACTAAGTCCTAATAATTCTCCTTAATAACTCTAACTTCATCCACCATACATTCATCGTTAGTTAATATTAAGTCTATAAGTTAATATTAAGGCCATAAGGAGGTCTATGAAATGCTGGCGTCAGTGTAGCGTATTAAATAACGCCCCGTCAAAGGCCCCGCGGTGCGGGGGGGGGGCGCAGGCACCGAGATGGAGCGCACGGCGGGCAAGAGTGGGATATATATATTGAGCTAACTTTTTTGATAACTCTCAATAATGAAAGATTCTCTCTCTCTCTCATCTCTCTTCTACTCTCTTCTTCTCTCTCTCTCTCTCTCTATAATATATATATATATATAAATTAATATAATATATATTATACTTCGTGACCTCCATTTAGTTAGAGTACTAGTTTCCGTGAGTGAGAATCACCATATGTCTTTCCCTTATATATATATAATATATTAATATATATATATATATATATATATATATATTAAATAGTATAATATATATAATATATAAATTATATATAATATTATAATATTAATAATATTAGTTATAATAATTAGTATTTATATAGTATAATATGTAGTATTATATATATACAGAGGCAGTGTATACTAATAGCCGTATAGGCCAAGTGAATCGGATGTATTCGAAGGTACCAGAGTATGAGGAAGGTGAAACAGATAATTTTGCTTTTTTGAAGCCCTACAGCCCTTTACAGAACCAAACAGATAAAGAGCTTATAGAGATTCTGCTGGACAAGTTTACAAAAAAATATGAAGCCGACATGACAAGTTCTTTAGTTACGGAAATTGTGCTGCTTCAGGAATGTTGTGGCAAGTGAAGTAAATGTGTGGTCATATTTCGTAGAAAATAATCAATATTTCCATTCGATGAACTTAATTTACCGATTGATGGTCAAAATATTTATTTGGTTTGAATGGCAATTATCGAATAGAAGAAATAGCTTGTAATATCATCTGAGTAAAAGCTTTAGTATTTGAAAAGCGGAATTTTAAATTGAGTTATTGACCAGCTGATAAGAAATAAATTCGTCAAACGATATTCAACGTAAAATATCGACCTCGAATTAGTTGTAATAAATAATATTCTGTAGATAGTATAAATATTTATCTTATTTTAATATATTCTATCATTAACATTTATATTTGATTCAATCTTTCAACCAAGCCTCCAAGATATTGGGATAATCTCAGGTGACCTACGGAATTCCTTATCTATTTCCCAACTACCCAAATGCCTTGTTCTGCTATGATCGATCTTTAAATTTGGCTTCTTTAGCTGATATATATAATATATATATATATATTATATATATATATATATATATATACTATATATATATATATATATATTATATAATATATATATTATATATATATAATATATTATATATATATATATATATATTTATAATCACTAGATTCAGCCTTGACCCTCAGTCTTGACATCTTACTGTTAAAAATACACAGGTAAATTCTTCGTAACGCATTAACGAATCAAGGGAAGCATGTTCGTTTGAATCGATAAGAAGAAGAAACAAATGTAGTTAATAAACATTTAACTTCAAAAGACCTTTCATTTGTGCTTGAAAATTTATCAGGAATTTTTCTTAGATATTTCAGGTTTATGCTCTTAACACGTTTTGATTTGGGATTTTCTACGAATTAGAAATTTAGGAAATAAAAAAGATATTGAAGATAAATAACATGTATTAAAAAAAAGGAAATATATATATACACCACTCCGCGTGTGTATATATATATTTTTCATATACTTATATAATTATACTATAATATATATATATATATATATATATATATATTTATATATATATATATATATATATATATATATATATATATATATATATATATATTTTATGTATAATATTTATATTTTTTCTTATTATATATATATATATATATATATATATATATTATATATATATTAATTATATATATATACCCGGCTTGTCTGAAAAGTATCCGACCTGATTCTCTATCGTGGAAAGTACTTGCCTGAGTTTGGCAGCATTGAAGTTGAAGGTGCAAGGAAGATTTTTGAGTGTGCAGGTTTCTTTTTCAGGCTTGCAAAACATATCAGTTCCTGACAGGCTGCTCCCGAATGATTTAGTGTTGTGTGTGAGCTCTGTAGTTTTATTTTGACTGAGATGGCGTAACGTGTTGAATAAAGATTCTGAATCGAGTTTTTCCAGAAGCTTAGTGATTCTTAGACGGAAGTAATTCGCATGATTCAACAGGCATTTTATGATGATGTAATGGGGATTACCCAAAAATGCTGGTACAACCGGTTTAAAAATGGCTGCATGTCATCCGAGAGTGATCATCAGTCAGGAACGTCGTCAGCAAGTAGGAAGGCAGAATCCATTGAAAAAGTGAGGTCCTTGATAATGCCAGATCGTCGTTTGACAGTGAGTGAAATTGCTGATGGTATCGGTATCAGGAAAGATTTTGTTCATGTAATTTTACGAGATGAATTAGGATTGCTCAGGGTAGAAGCCAAATTTGTGCCAAAACTGCTTTCGAAGGAGCAGAGGTAAGTTAGACGTGACATCGCACAAGAAATGCTGGAAGCAGTCAACAGAGACGCAGAGATATTCAGTATCGTGATAACTGGAGATGAAACCTGGGTGTGTGGGTACGACCCAGAAACCAAAGTTCAGTGACCAAAGTAGAAGAATTTAACCTTTCCGAGACCTACATCAAGATGATGTTGATTGTTTTCTTCGATTCCATGGCATCGTGCATCAAGAATAAGGATTAGAAGGACAAATATTAACAAAAAGTACTATCGTGACGTTCCCAGTCGTCTCTGTGATGTAGTTTGTCGTAAACAACGGGACCTGTAGTCCCCACAAAACTGGAAACTCCATCACGATAACGCACTGGCTCATTCGTCGCTTCTGATCCAGAATCATAGGCAAAAAAATGCATCAATCGTGCCTAGGCACCTTAATCTCAGGGTATGACTCCGTATAAACTTCTGGCTATTTTCGAAGCTCAGATCTCTAATGAAAGGCACCCGCTTCGACAACCGAGATGACATTATGCACAACGTGACAGCAGAGTTGGGGAACATTCCAACAGGCATTCCAGAGATGCTTTAAGCAATGATTGAAGTAAATATAAATTATGATAAGTAACTGGGCAAAAATTAAATAAAAAATAATTTTCAGTATCAGAGATAAACATTCTCAAATATAGAGAGAGAGAGGAGAGAGAGGGGAGATCGAATAGGAGGCGAGGAGAGAGTGAAGCCCGAGACAGAGATCGCGAGAAATCACAGAATAGTCAGGAGATAAAGTAAGAGGGTAATACTTCGATGTTAATGCGGTTAGAGGGCAGAAACTCGTTCGTGACTTGAAGGAACCATACATGACGGAGAGGCAACGAGAATGACGAAACACTCGAGAGGAGAGGAATGAAGAGAAGCAAGACCTAAGAGAAAAAGATGAAGCACAGCAAGAAGCAACCCCGATACCAGAATACGCGAAACTAAAGATACTCACCTATAGAGACAGACAAGACGGAACGAGAGCGCTGGAAGTAAAAGGCCTGAAAGAGAAGGGGAGAAAAAGATGCAAGGAGAAGACAAAAAGATAGAATTTAGAGATAGTGAACTAAAATATTTAAGGAGATAGAGATAAGAGATAGAGGATAGAGATAGAGATTAGAAGGATGAGAGAGAGGAGAGAGGAGAGAGAGAGAGAGAAGAGAGAGAGAGAGAGAGAAGAGAGAGAGAGAGAGAGAGAGAGAGATTATATTTAGGATTAACCTTTCGAATACTTTTAGATATTGAAGAGAGTAATGATATAGGTCTTGGTTGAAACTCAAGGGTGTCTATTTTGAAGAGGAAATAAGAAATGAACTTCACCATGTTAGTAACATTTATTTACCTGCACATGGTGGGATACCTTTCAGGCAGACCTTATATATAATTTTAGTTTTATTTTTAGTTTTAATTTTAGTTTTAGATTTAATTTTATTGGTAATAGTGGAGTTAAACTGATTCTAAAAAAATCTATATTTTTAAAAAAAAAATCAATTGATGTTTTGATATTCCTATGAAACAACTCTGCCACATGTTGTTAATAAAAATTGCCAAACTTACAATATTTTTATAAGCAACGTTATTCGTTGCTTTCATATATTTCTTTTTACGTTTGAAAAATCAGTAAGGTTATGATAGGTTTTGTTAAGTAGACACTGATTTACTGTGTATAACTAACAAAACTTATCATAACCTAAACTTAATGAGTCCTAAACCGAATTTAAAAAAAAATTTAGGTAGATCGATTAAATTTATATATGAGAGAGGTTTAGTAGCGCCTTTTTAGTATTCTTACATGGGACGAAAAATATATAAAAAAAACGATTATCGGAAACAAATATCGATATTTCGTCATAATCCGCTGTACTCTACTATTACCATTTTATTTTTACTTTTATTTTTAATTTCATTTTTATTTTTATTTTATTTTATTTCTTTTATTTTTTTTTATTTTTCTTATTTTTGATATTTTTGATATTTTTGATATTTTTGATATTTTTACAATTAACTATTTTTACTATTTTTTTCCTTTTGGTTTTTACTTTTTCTTATTGCTACCATTGTTATTGTATTTTATGATTCCCTATCCTATTACCAGTGCTTTCCCTAGTTATTTTCCTTTCTGCCTCATTTTCCGTACATACTGCCAGACGTACTCTCTCTCTCTCTCTCTCTCTCTCTCTGCTCTCTCTCTCTCTCTCTCTCTCTCTCTCCCTCTCTCCACACTCTCTCTCTCTCTCTCTCTCTCTCTCTCTCTCTCTCTCTCTCTCTCTCTCTCTCTCTCTCTCTCTCTCTCTCTCTCTCTCTCCTCTCTCTCTCTCTTTCTCTCTCATGGGAGTTGATCCCCGTTCTCACCTGAATCTTTGTAGCTATCGAGCTACTGAGCTTGTGCTTATATTGTGCCCATCGCACATCTTGGCCTCCTTATCCCGTGGGTGAGGATACAGTTCATAAACCAGTTATTTTTGCCCTTCACCTGGTCGTCCATTGTAAAGGAAACGAACTTCGACTAACCACTTGAGGAGGCTGTCCTACACTTGGGTGATAAATCTGAGGCTCCGCGTAACATGTGTAGTGTATGAGTATTAATTTGTCATCTTTGGGTAGGGAGTAGGGTTTCAGGGAGGGAGGTTTTCAGCTCAGGAAGTGGGTAGGCGCGATTTCATCGATTAATCTCTCAGGATATATATTTTTATTTACATTCATCATTGGTGCTTTTGTATTTGCCTTCATTTTATTGCGGTGAGATTGCTAAAAGGAGTATTTTTTATGGGTATATTGAAAAGAAAAAATCATCTTTAAAGAAAGGCGAAATTCGACACCAAAAGAACTTCAATCCCAACCTCTTCCTGGCTACTTTACATCTAGACTCCAGGAGGGTCTTCGATGCCCTTGTTGATAAAATGATTGGTACTTATATTCCCCAACCTACAATTCTACTAAGCGGGTCCGTTTCTGGGACTACTCCTTCTCGACCAGCAGAGGCTGTTGTGGCTTCCATATATACATGACGAATCGAGTTTCACATCTGGCATCCCAGAAACCCATGCGACGGCAAGATTTCCCACTTCAAGTCGGTACAAGATTCAAGCTACGGCAATCGTGCTCCCGGATCCCCCTCCGGGAGTCCCATGTCTTACTTTTTATCCTCCTTATCTTTATTTAAATTTCAGCAACACCATGACCACTGACTACTAGTAGTGAGCAATTTTGTCCTTAGTGACGTATTGGAGGTTACTCTTCGATCGACTGAGGCACAAGCGATTTTAATGAGGAATGGATTCATTCTGGTCCGTGCCGACTCTAGAATGCAATGCCAAATATTAACTTCCCTATCGTATCTGGGGGAAATTCCAATTCTTTCCACTTCAGATTATATCCATAACACCTCCAAATGTAAATATATGCCCCAGAGTTTCGATTGGATAAAGCGGAGATATACTGACTCATTTACAAAGACTTCCTATGTCAATCTCCAATATCTACCGTTTTTTTTTAAAGAGAACCCCAGTACGCGAAACCTGTGTGTCTTACTTAATATCACTGTGTCACTCCATCCTTGAAGAGTAAAACTTGGTTATACGATGCACATTGATCAACTTACGTCCCCTTCCCGATGAGGTGCCGAAAATGCCATAAATTTGGCTACCTCCAGAAATATTGTAGGTCCCCCTAATTCGTATGTCCCAGATGTGAAAGTTGTCTCCATACCTCCTGTATTAACACTCCTTTTGTCCAAACTGCAAGAAAACATACTTCGTCTCTTCTGTTCACTGCCCTTTCTTCATATTGGAAAAAGAAATCCTCGAACATTGCACGCTTCATAAACTTGATCGCTTTGATGCCACGGGCCGAGAAAAGGAGAAATTATTTCATGTTTCTCTTTGTTTCGCTTAAGTAACAACTGCCACCTCAACGGCTGCCTCTAGTAATGCATACCGCTTCAGTGTGTTGGGTTTGGAAATTTCTCAGATCTATACATCTTCCCTTCAGCTTAACAAACTAGAATCGTAGATACCTGGAGTGGATATTCCTGTAGTTTAAGGAGAATTGTCCTTCTAATTCTCCCTCCATGGTCAGAACAGCTCAACATCCCTCGCCGAAGCACACCTCGTTATCACATGAGATCCTCATTGCGGAGATCCATGCTCCAACTGGAAAAAAAATGTTCCCTCTTTCTGCCTCTTCGTTCTACTTCATAAAACCCATCCTGGGATCAAATAAAAACACACCTATATTAAGCTACTAACCTAATCAATATACCATGCTCAGGAGAGACGACAGGTGTCAGTTTCCCAGGGAAGCATCAAGGATACCAGTTTTTGTTCGCTATTTTCCCATATCCGGTGATAGGTCTTTTTCTATAATCTTTTTCATATTATATGGTTAATTGGTAGATAAAACATTATTGGAGAGTGATTAAAGTGTGAGACTATATATGTAATCAGAAACGTGCTCGCCACTCAAAACAACCCCTGTAGCCACAAAAGAAGATAGCGATGCCCCTCCCACCCACTCAATTCTGACTTTCGACGTGCCGTCTTAAACTGACTCTGTGTCAGCTATCTTCTGGTGGCTCTGAAACCTACTCGGATACCACTATGTTCTTTTTTGACAAATCTCAAGCCATGGGGCAACCAGAAATTGCCATCAGAATCCCATCCGGCCTGGGTTCTGAGGAAGTGGTGGTTGAGATCTTAAGTTGTTGCTGCTATCCTGTTGGGGGAGGTAGTTCTGCCTTGCTGATGGGGTCATAAAGAGAGAGGGGTAATCTCCTCTCCTTGACTCTGGTTCGGGGCCCTCAACTGTGAGACACTTGGCCTTTCTGTGCCACAAGAGACCACTGTGAATTCGGAGACCACATAAACACCCCATAACCAGCCTCTTGACCGCTCCATCTCGTTGAATCTGATTGTTCTTCACTTCAATCCTTTTTTAAACTAATGATAAAATTAATAAATGGGTTGATATTGGTTCTGAAAGGGGCAGCACCCTTCCTTGTCTGCCAAGGTGACAAGTGACTGTACGAATATTTTTAAAAGCACTGGAAATATAGAAGATGGTTTTGCTCACCTATTTCTGTCCTAAACAAAGAGGTTCCCACATTTTCCTTCTACATGATTTTTCCATTCCTCCAGGAGGCGAGATTCCAATCTCCTGGTCTCTAAGCGATCATCGGAAGCAAACTAGGTCTTCTCAGAATCTCAAATGAATCTCAGCATATACGACAGTGACTATTGTCAGTGACAGCCCAGAAATTTGATTATTCCATCAACTTTTAATATGACGAATTTCCTTTAATGGAACTGTCGAGGATATTTTCCCAACTATGAAGAATTAGAGACTAAGAGAAGCACATCAACCGAAAGCAATTTGTCTCCAGGATCTGCAACAACGTCACCGAGATCATTTTGAATCCTCCAAGGACAGAGAGCCTCTCACATCTCTGAATTGTAGAGCTAACGATAGAGAAGGGCCAGCGATTTCACTTCATGAACCTGTCCCATCCACTTGAATCCCCTCTTGACTTTATTACACGTCGTGGTGACTCGAGTCTACCTTGAATCGCCGCTTACAATGTAATCAGTGTATTAACACCCAGCAGTATTTACCCTAAAGAGACCCTTCATAGTCTTCCTATGTCCATGCTAATCATTGGTGATCTTATTCTCCGCCACCCATTGTAAGGAGATTCTAAAGCCTCCCCTAATGCGTAATAGGACTATTACAGGAATTTTCTTTGGAATATCTAAATATATGTCTTCTGAGATTTGAAGGCTTTGTCACGGGTACTTTTTCCTGTGTCGAAATCTCGATGCGCTTAATATCAGCTATAAATCGTTTCAGATGGGAAAGATCACCTTTCATCTTCGGAAGTGACCTTTACCAGATCTTTATAACAAATCAAATTTTAGCTTGTGGCACGATATAACAAATTCGTCATCTTTCCATCAGCTACCTCTTCCTTCCATCAACAGACGCTTTCACCTAATTTCAGGAAGCAATTCCCATACCAGCAGTGGACCATATTCCTTGTTCCACTGGGGACCGTAAATCAGCAACTCCATGGTGGAGCCCAGATTGTGTACGGGCTAAATGTGAAGAGCGGAAATTGTACCGGAGTACAAGCAAACTCCAACATCATCCAACTTGATTGCTTTTAAAGTTACATCAGCCTGATTCCAGTGTATCAACCGGAGAACAAGAAAACAGTATTTCCGTAACTACGACCGCACAGTTAATTCTTCCACACCTATATCTTCTGTACACAAGATTGTGCGTAAAATTTTCGGTAAGCACTATAAAGATCAATCCATTTCCTTACATATAGCCCACAACACTCTGCTGTTATCTCTGCTTCGGAGATAGTTGCTGATGAGCTAGATTTTCACTTTGGCTCCTACTTTAACGGGTCCGTTTATCCAGAACCGTTTCGATCAGATCGTCTACTATCAATAACTCCAGACTTCTCGGTTCTCTGGTAAGATTTTTAGAATTAATGTTCGATAACCATTTTATTACCTTTCCCATATCAATCATCATAAACCTAGTTGCCGCAGATAATGGACAGCTTGCGATACCTCCCTTCCAAGACATGGAGTGCAGACATAAAGACCATGTTGTGCCTTAACATCATGTTCGGCAAATATATCATCCATATTCTTAGCTGAGGTGCTTGAGTGGTCTATGGGTCTGAGTAGAATTTCAACCCAGAAAAGTTATGCCGTGCTCTTGAACTCTATGAGTACTCTCCAGGTGTTGCTTGGTCGGTCAGCAAGGAATCTATTGGTTTCTGCCATCCAAAGGTTCACTTGCTCATTAAACATGGAAAAGAAAGGGATTACATTCTATTAGGTTCCTTCCGATGTTAGAATTCTGAATAACGAACAAGTAGATAGAGGTCAAGCATGTATCAAATCACATAGTAACAAAATGCCAATACCTTCCTCCTGACGTGAGATTAGGACACTAACCAACATCAACCTGTTGGGCGGAGGATTCTTGGGGTGCTAAGCTAGGTAACGTTAAGCCGCTAATAAAATATTGGTCATCGTCGCGTAAATGAGTCACCACCAGAAAGTGGTTACGTATTAACCTTATCAGACACACGCATGGATTTCACATGACGAAGGGGAAACTCCCCGTCCTACCCATTTTGCAGTTCATATGTCCGTCTCACAATTGATCATTTATCCGTAGGTTGCGAATCCATCCCTGCCTTTAGATGCAAGTAAGTTTTCTCCCTGATAAACTTTTTTTTTTCATAGAAAGTTTACACACAACGGGCATTGACTCATTCTAGGAAGGGAACTACTATCTAGAATCCAAAAGAGGAATCAAACCCTACCCCAATCCCTTTCGACTCTGTCCCTCTACAGATTACGCTACGAAATAGTATTGCTCAAAAACTATCTGAATCTTCTCATTTTGGGAGTCATAATGTTTTTTACTTTTCATCACAAACTAACAATCTTCTATGAGATCTAAGCCTTTCAGTACCTTTTAATATTCAGTTTAGTGGCTTCTGCTGTTGTTAGTCTCTAGACACGGTAGATATTGCGTAGAGTAGGAGGTCCACAGTACAACACATTAATTTATTATCATTATCATTATCGATTATATTATTTATTATATTATATTATCACTATTATTTTATTTTAGTTTTATTATTATATTTTATTATCTATATTATTATTATATTATTATTTATTATTATTATTATTATTATTATTATTATTATTATTATTATTATTATTATTATTATTATTATTATTATTATTATTATTAATTAATAATGATTCATGTTTCTGGTAATACGATATTATTGGCAACGTTTTGCTTTATTCATTCGAAAGTTTTATTAAGGAAGTGTGAGAGTAATTGAAATTAACGAATAAAATAAATAAATATTTAAAAAGTTTTGCCGCTGTCCAAATTCAAATGACATTTATATTAACCTTTTAAGAGTGATAATAATTCTCTGTTTTGTTTTATTATCTCGGGAAGTGCAATTTCATTAAAGTTATGGAAGGGTGAAAAAAATAAATTCCTGGAATTTTTGTTTGTTGTCATGCAATACTTCTCTCTCTCTCTCTCTCTCTCTCCTCTGTCTCTCACTCCTCTCTCTCTCTCTCTCTTCCGTCTCTCTTCTCGCTCTCTCTCTCTCGCACTTTCTCTCTCATCTCTCTCTCTCTCCTCATCTCTCTCTCTCTCTCTTCTGGTGGTAAGGGTGAGCATAGAGACAGCACATACACACAATAGATATAATATATTATAATATATTATAAGTATAGTATATATAGTATATATATAATATATATATATTAAATAGTAATATATATATATTATATACTATTAATATAATATAAAAATATATTATATATATATATATAATACAGAGGCGAACTCCTACTCACGTCTGACTCGCGTACTGCAGAACGAGTTAACAATTAATAACGGAATGATTTTTGCAAATTTCAGAAATGTTACGATATAATTCTCTATATTTTGCGAAAGTTGGTCAAATAAATGGAAATTGATTAAAACATAATAAATAAAAGATTATGCAATAAATGAAACGAAAAGGTTAGAAAATCCGCTATAATAACGCTTTTTAACTAAACACGCCATTAAAAATGGGCGGCATTGTTTCGTGCCAAATCCGAATAGCAGAGATGTTGTTGGTGAATTTTAAGAGTATAAAATTTAATTATAGATATTACCTTTATAAAAAAACTCAAAAAAGCGATTGGATAATATTTTGATTTTATAAACGAAGAATATTTTTATAAAAAACAAAATAAATTAATATAAAGAAATTACTAAAATACATTAAATAAAGAAAAGAAAAAGAGAAATAACTGAATAAAAACTGTTCATATTGTTCATGAAATCAACTATAAACTAAAGAAAAGTGTTTTGTGATAGAATAGAGTCAATCATATATAGTATAGTATTTAATTATAAATATATATAAACTTTATAAGTATCTATCTTGATATTTGTTATATATAATAAAATGCATATACAAATTATAACCATAGATATTATATATCATATATTATAAATATATATATATATATAATATATATTTAATATAATATATTTGGGATGTACCGGAACTCGATTTTTTTAGAAGTTCCGGTCCGGCTGGAACTAACCGGAACTCATTTTTTTACCGCTTTTCAAACTCTCTTTCTTAAAAAAAAAATCGGTAATGTACTAATAATAAATAACTCAGTTATGAATTATGTATGCATAAAAAAAAATTAATGATTAAAAATTGATTATAGATTAAACATAATATCACTATATAAACACAAATGCAACCTCGGACTGCTCATATTTTTTTTTTCCACACTTAGGAAAACCGGTGAGCTTTAAATACTTAGGGTTTGGGTATTTTTTTGAGATTTTTTTGATTTTTTTTTTTAGACCCAAAATGGCTTTTTTAAATTATTATTAATTATTATAAAATTAGTAATTATTACCTAATTATTACCTAAATTATTAATAGTTTAGTAAACAATAAATTATTATTTAAGTTTAATTAAGTTATTTAATTATATTATACCTGTCATAATATTGAGCAAGTGCCCTCTTATCATAATTCATATTCGCCCTAGGGGCAGACGCAAAAAATAAAATTTCACTTATACATATGTAAATATATATATAATATTATATATAATATATATTATATATATTTATAAATATTATATAGTGATATATATTAAATACTACTAATATATATATATATACTATATATTATAAAGATATATATAATATTAGGTAATAATATATATATATATATAGGTAATATAAAGTATATATATAAGTATAATATATAATATATATATTATATATATATATATATATATAATTATTATATATATTATATATATATACCCGGTTAATTTTATTAATATATATATAGTATATAGTAGATAATTATATAATAATATATATAGTATATAGTATATATATATATATAATAATTATATAATTTATATTATATATTATATAGGGAGGATAAAAAAAGAAATAGAATAAGGGTAAATATATATATATATATATATATACTTATATATATAATAATATAATATTATAGTATCTATATATATTATAATAAATATATGTATATATAGTAACTATATATATATATATATAGTATATATAGATATACTACATATATATACTTTTAATAAAAAGTTCACACCTCACGGATGGGCATAGCCCTATTCAAGAGGAGGAACTTCTCAGGTAAGATATTCTAGTAATTTCTAACCTAAGGGATCCGCAACTTAGGATTTCGAACCGCGACCCGTTGCAATGCACTATCTCCGTTCGCTCTAATAAAGAAAAGAGAAAAACCGTTGAGATGAAGAGGAAAGATGATTGAAAACTATCACAAAAAAACGACTAGATATATGTGATTATTATATAATATAATATAATATATATATATATATATATATATATATATACATATATATATTATATACATAT
>JABUQX010044577.1:0-18115 GCA_015478945.1 Trachelipus rathkii
ATATATATATAAGCATATTATTATTATATTATATATATATATATATATATATATGATATATATTATTATTATTATATTATTATATATATATATATATATATTATTAATTATTATTATTATTATTATTATTATATATTATTATTATTATTATTATTATATATATATTATTATTATTATTATTATTATTATTATTTATATATTATTATTATTATTATTATATATATATATATATATATATATTATATATATATGTATATATCTATATATATATATATATATCTCTATCTATATCTATAAATATAAAAAATAAAAAAAATTTTTATATATATATATTTATATATATATATTTTATATATATATATATATATATATATATATATATATATATACTTATAGTCTTGTGAACACTTCCTTTTATCGTGCTCCGAGTGTCTTTCATAACAAGCCCCTACTGTTTTAACTACACAGGTCAACAAATTTTACATTTTTTCTGTTGTCTATGATTAGATACTTGTCACTTATGTATTTTGTTATGCTGAATTAAAAAAATTTTTTTTTTTTTTTTTTTTTTTGGGGGGTTTGTTTTTCTTTTTTGACACTATACACCGTAAACATGGAAAAAAAATTGAAAAAAAATTATTTATCTCGTGAACAGAGAAAACTGGTTGGGTATACAAACAGACAACCTAAATAAAGTGTGTGTGTGTGTGTGTGTGTGTCCTTCCCAAGTATATATGCTGTGAAAATTTTATGCTGATATGACAATAAAAAAATATAGCTGGTTTTCATTTATGAAATAGTAAAAATATATTTTTTTTGCATTTTTTTAGTTTTCATATGATTGACGGCAAAACTGGACGTTGTAGACAAGCACCAATACGAATTTTGAATTCAGTGTAAAATACTACATAAGAAAGAAGTCTTATATACAGGTCAGTAAAAATTTTGTTCTGAAGTATAATAATAATAATAATAATAATAATAATAATAATAATAATAATAATAATAATAATAATAATAATAATAATACACACACACACCTACACACACATACACCTACACATACACCTACACACACACACACTTCATCCCATACTACTTATCCTCACCGCTTCCTTTCATCTTTGTTTCAGTTGCGACAAGTACATCAAATTCACTTTTATATCAGACTTGTTTCTTATGTAGCTTTTTTGAACTGAATTCAAAAATTATATTGGTGTTTGTCTATAATCTCCAGATATGCCGCCATTCACTTGAAAATTAAAAAAGAAATAAAACAATTTTGTTTTACCATTTCATAAATGTAAAACCGCTAAATCTTTTTTATTATATGTCCTATCAATTAAATTTTCACAGCGTATTTATTTGGGCAAAACACACATTTTATTTAGATTATCTGCTTGTATATCCAACAGTTTTGTCTATGTTCACGTGAAAAATTATTTATTTTTGCAATTTTTTTTCCATGTTTACATGTGAATAGTGTCAAAAGGGCGCCTGACAGAAAAATCAATACGATTTTTGAATTCTTCATGAAAAAAAAAACGTAAGAAACATGTATTCTTTTTCTTGTAACAAATTCTTTGTTGACCAGTGAATTATCTACACAAATCCTCAGTTTGAGAAAACGTAGATTTTCATCAGCTTCCAAAACTATATGCGGTCCGCATCTAAACAATGTAAATATGACATTTTAAAATTTACCTTTTTCACGATTTTTGTCTATCATTAATTCTTTTATTGCTCGTCTTTAGTCTCTGTCTTCTTATCTAATTAACACCATGTTGTTTGTCACTCTAAAACAACTGGTCAAATATTTACATATCTTGCTGATTTGTGGTTCTCTGAAGCTGTAAATATAGATTGGCTTAGGTATTGGCGCTTGACTTATGCAAAGCTTTTGATAGAGTATTGAATATTCGTTGCATTCCCTTCATTCCCTTCATTCCTTTAAGCTCCCTTTATTTGGGATTCTTCCATCTCCTGCCTTTTATGTCAAATTTTCATTCAAAAGGCTTCATATTAGCAGTTATTGATTTAGTGACTTCTTTTTCCTTCTCAGCCAATGTATTGTAGAGCAGCATTTTTCTGAACCATCCATCAGTATGTATTAATTAAACCAGAGGAATTCAGAACGATGCATAATTTTTATAATATTTAATTCAAGTTCTATTATGTCCAAATGGTTCATTGCAACCTTTTCTTTGTTTTTCGAAGAAATTTACTAAATTATTGTTCCATAGTACAATAAGAATTGTAAAGTCTGGCGAGATGTTCTTTCTGACATGATTTTAAGGTATCTGCAATTGTAGACAAGTTGATTTTGCATAAGGGTAATGCATTTATTTTTCATTTAAAAAGATTAGGTAGCATAATTTTTTAAAGAAACAGTTTACCAGTTTCTTCATCTTATTTCTGCTTCATTTCTTGAAACTTCAAAGCACAACTAAAATAAAAAATTGGAGTTAGCAAACTAAAAGTTTCTTCACGATAGTTACCAGAAAGTGCTATATGTTCTTAACTTTCATTATGAAAATTAGCTTGAACTACTATGACACAATAATTAAGAAAAATACTTTTATTACATCATTTTATAATTCATTTAGCGAGGTCTTGACACTTGTGTGAATAATAAACTTTAATCGTATATGTGTGAGTTTCTTGATCCAGATGATATTGCTAAGGTCTTACACAAGCACAGGGAAACACTTATAAGCATTTACTATGCTCACTCCTTCGGCTGAAGTAAAAGATTATAATAATTCTACATTTGGAAAACTATTCGAATGAGAAAATGATAAGAAGCTACACTCGAGCAAAATGAATATAAAAGAACATTTTTCATTTATCAATTTCTTAGTTTATCAAGACTGCAAAAGAGATTAATCATCAATAAAAAAATTTCATGAAATTGTTAAATATTATATATATATATATATATATATATATATATATATATATATATATATATATATATATATATATATATATATATATATATATATATATATATATATATATATATATATATGTGAAAGTAATATATATATATGTATATATATATTTACATATATATATATATATATATATATATATATATATATATATATATATATATATATATATATATATATATATATATATATATATATATATATATATATATATATTACGACTATTAAAAGATTATATAAATATTTTGCTAAAAATATTTATTCATAATCTTTAAAAAAAATTATTATCAACAAATTATTTTAATATACCTTCAAATTCTATTTAAAATTGCTACTTATAATTTTGCATAAGAATACGGAAATTGAGCAGTATAATAAAGATAAAAAAAAAAAAAAAATGCACAAAATCCAAAAATCTAAAAAATCCACAAAAATATAATAAAAAAATCAAAAATGTGTCTTTTTTAACCTATATAAAAGGATCAATATTGGATGTCCCTAGTGTGTGGCTTATAAAATTCGTTTGTAGCAGAGTTCACTTGTTACTCAGTCTAGCCAATAACTTATTATTATGTTTAAATCAGATAAAATGCATAGTATCAAACGTATGTTTTGATATATCCTGTGCATTGAAAATTACATTATATAAACTTGTTACATAATGTAAAGGAATTACACAAGACGAATATTAAGACCTCATCTTACAGAATTCTTCATGTTACTTTTCTACTCAAAACTACGTAAGTGTGATCATTCAATCTGATATTGATTGTTTTTTTTTAAATCTTCAATTTCATTGCCAAACAACATAATATCAATGACCCTCTGTGTCTGTATAATCGGTGTCTATAATCTGAGTGTATATAATTTGTGTAGGTATAATCGTTTCGTGTGTGTATGTGTATGTTCATCTGCGTGTGAAATTGTTAACATACACATATTTTTGAATGACATAAAAGATTGACATCCTCAAAATAGTAATAAATTCGTTAGAGCAGAAAGCAATATTCTTTAAAATCTTCGTTCTACACTTTTATACTTGTCTTAAGATCTTTACTATAACTCTGAAATCATTTCATGAAATTATTTTTTATAAATCATGTTATATATGTTATAGCGTTATATATCTACTACATCATATTGTGTAATTGTGATCTATTAAATAATGTTATGAAATTACCAAACGAAGTATGTGAGTGATTGTATTTATATGATTCATATAGTAATACTTATGTATATATATTTAGAGTTATTATTATTATTAATTCTTTTATATGGATATATATAATTATAATATCTGATATTTTATTCATATTGTATGGCTCATTGACGAAGGTTATAGAATAGTTAGAGTGATAATATTCAGTTGTAAGATGAACCACATTATATATTCATCTATTATTATTATTATTATTATTAGATTTTTGCCTATTAAAGGATATGATTTTAGAATACATAAACTGACTTATACTATCGATATAACTTGAATATAATGATACATATAATATTAATGTTACTTTTTATAAAGAGCGGAGTGAGGCTGACTTTTCTTAGATATGTATATGTATTTGTTAGTATATTTAGTAACATCCAGTAACATAGTGTTGAGTAATGTGGTTCACATTGACTCATTCACAATGAAAGAAAAGTTAGTCCTAGATAACCTTAAGTATATTAATTGGTTGCGATTGTGTTTGCCTTGTAGAAGGTATGAAGCGTAATCAGGGAGTATTCTTCACCTAAGGTACACTAAATAGGATTTGAGCAATCTTTTTGACAGTAATTTCTTTCGGGGCAGAGTTATATATATTACCAAAAGTTGGCACTGTCACCTTATCGCAGCATTTTTCTACTGACCACTTTTCATTTGCGAAGAAACACACCCACATTCAGGTACATGTTTGATCTCATTAGTTCTTTTGTCGCATCTTCAATGTTTGGTGGACGCTTGCCTATAACACCTCTTATTTTATATGTATTATCTTACTATATTTAGGTTCTGTATTTATTGATACAATAGGGCTACCCCTATAATGGCGATAGTATTTCCGGTATATAAAGCAACTTTACGTTGTCCCACCGTATCCATGTCCTGACCTGTAATGAGCATGCCTAGCCTAACGAACCGTTCTCGTACTGGCTGGTAGTACACTATACTATATATATAGTATATAATATAGTATATATCACATATATATACTATATCTTAATACTATCATCTACTATATACTACTATTATATATATTATATATACTGTACTATACACATACGTGAATTAATATATATACACTACTAGGGTATCATATATGATATATATATAGTATAGGTACTACTATGATATATTAACGGTATACTAAGTATATCAGCACTATACTTATAAAAGTCATATATATATATATATATATCATAATATCTATATATTACTATATAATATATATATATATACAGTAATATTATTAATATTATATATACTAGTATTATAATATAATATCACTATATATATATATATATATATATATTATATCATATATATATATTATATACTATATATTATATATACGTATACAGTATATATTATATAATATATACTATATATATAATATATATATATACTATAAGTATATATATATATATAATATATATATATATATATATATATATCATATAGTATATATTAGGGATGCATAAATTATTACTATATAATCACTACATAAGGAAAACACTAAACTTGAGGGTTATGTCGTGTTTCTTCTTGAAAAAACGCCATTTTATTTATTCCATAGAAATGCTCCGCATCGCCTCGTGACCCTCTCGTCGGTGATCGACATAACAACGAACCACTTGAAACCTTTCGGAGAGTTGTATTAAGCGTCTTGGTATCTGGAATGTTAGAGGAATAAGTGTCGAGGAGAAGAGTAGAAAGGTGATGGGTGTATTTAGAAAGGGTAAATTTGGTCTGTTTACCCTGACTACATCAAAGATGATAGGAATTGGGGAAGACGAATAGCGTGGGGTGTAGTGTGTATGTGCATAGAAAATGGAAATGAATGACGATGGGAGAGAGTTGCGAATCTGATGAGTGACTTGTGGGCTGTGGCACAGAGTGGATATTGTTTGTGTGAGTTCTAGCATACTAATAATTAAATCAAAGTTTGAAAAGGTTTAGGTATGTGTGTGGTTGTTGCATAGGGTGAATCTGAGTGTGATGTTGAGGTAAGTGAGATTAACCCAGGGGAAAAATTGCTTCCTAGAGCATTTCGCCTATTTCAGTGAAACTTAATGCAAATGTCAGAAATATGCTGTGATTAGTGAAAATTGTAATGAAAATTAACGGATACTCCCTAGTGCTTTTAACTTAGATTTGAATTCACCATGCAACAGTGCATGGCATACTGCAACATTTTCTAAGGGGGCCCTGTGCCCGCACCTCCCGACCCGTGAGTGATGTTAAAATAATTAAATACTGCTACAAAGCCATGAAAAACCAACCTATAAACAGATTTATATAAAGAATAATGAGGCAGTAAGATTAGTTATGTGCGGTAAATTTGAAATTTGAAGACATTAATTTTTTTTCCAAAGTTTTTCAAGCGTTTGGTGGCTTGACTTTATATTTCAAACATTTCATGTAAATTTCATGAAAATCGGTAAGTAAGCTTCGTTGAAATTGGCGAAAGGCGTTATTATTAACTAGGGCCTTTATATAATATATATATATATATATATATAATATACTATATACCCTGTAGTAACTATATATCATTATATATATATATATAACTATATCATATATATATATATATATATATATATAATGATATATATATATATTATACTATATAATACTATATATATATATATAGTCCGAAAATTGTAAGCTATCTGGTCCGAGTTTCTCGAGATTCGGAAACCTCTAGTACAGTTATTGAGGGTATTGTTTAAAATTTTCATGTCTAGGGTAGAAAAAAAAATTATATAAATTTCTTACTGATTTTAGTAAAAGGTGAAGCAGTTAAAAGTTTAAATTTACTTTCCCTTTATAAAGAGTAATAGTTTCATATATATACTATAATATATATAGTATATATAATCATATATATATATAATCATATATGATTCTACTAGTATACTATACTATATATATAATATAATATATATAATATATATACTATATATACTATACTAATATATATATATAGTATGCAGAGAGAGAGAGACGAGAGAGAGAAGAGAGAGAGGCCAAGGTAAACGAGCGAGTGATAACAAAAAAACTCTTTGCTATCGAATTTTTTGGGTACTTTATTGAAACTTTATCCCAGTTTAATAATATTTAATTTTCTTAAAAAGGCAAAATTCCAGAAAAGGGCCAAGAGAATTATCTTCTCAAAAAGTATGACACTTAACAGGAAAACCAAATACATATTTGGAACAAGCGTATAAAGCTTATTACCGGAAGTTAAAAACCAAAAAACTCGGTAAAGCTACAGCAACAGCTTACCAGAAACAACAAATTACAGTATTGGAAGTCCAGCGTATAAAGCTTAACTTTATGTAAAAGTCGTTTCGGTCCCCCTCCTGTCCCCATCATTACCGCTCGAAGCCCCCTAAACACCATTGAAAGTGCTCCAAGGAATATCATTTCCATTAGGGGCCTCGAGCCGATGGGGGGGGCTAGAGGGGGACGAAGTCCCCCGTCTGTCCACCTAGAGGCCGAGAGAAGCCCTTGAAGGTCCTGACAGCGACTCCTGCTATCAAATGCAGTCTACAGGCCCCAGCTTCGGTATTCGCTTAGTTCTTCAAATCATAAAACGACTTTTGGCATCATAATAAGCCTTTATACGCTGATCTCCCAATATGTTAATTTTATTTTTTTTGGTAAGTTTTGTGACTTCTTCGAGTTTTTTTTTTCTTTTTTTTCTTTCTTTTTTTTTTTTAACATTCCGGTAATCAACTTTATCACGCTGATTCCCAAATATGGATACTTTGGTTTTCCTCGTCAAGTGGTCGATACCTTCTTCGAGATAATTCTCCCTGGCTCTTTTCTGATATTTGCCTTTTTTAAGTTTTATTTGTAAAATCGTATTCTATCATTTAATTTACTTATAATATAAACAACGTGAATTATCATTTTATTTTACCCTTCTGAGCGAAAAATTCGTAGCCGCTAAAGAAAATAATTAATCAACTCAAACACAATTCGAATATTAGTACTCATACATTTTTTTAATAAAAAAAATTTTTAAAAAAGTGAAAGATCTGAGCTTACATCACCGAACAGCAATTTGTTCTGGGTCAATATTATAGTGCATTCCTTTTTAACTTTTTCAACATAAGAAAAAACTGTTTTGAGAGTCAATGGCCAATTTCACATGAGATACCATATATATATATATTATAGTAATATATAGTATATTAACACAGTACCTATACTAACTCATAATAGGCTATATATATATAACTACTATATATATAAATATATGATTATATTATATATAATATATTCTTATATATAATATATATATCAATATATGGTTATAGTTATATGGAATATATATATAATATATATATATATATATAGTGGATATTAATACGTAACATATAGTATATATATATATTTATATAGGTTTTTACGGTACTACATATATATATATACTAATATTATATAATAATATATTATATATTATATGAGAATTATATATTAATACTATACTTATATCATATAATATATATATATATAATATAATAGTATATATAATAATCATATATATATATATCATATATATATAATATATATATATACATTATACCAGTGTTTTGTTTGATGTAAACTCCTAAACTTGCTTTTGTTGTTAAAAACTATTCTAATGTAAACAGTTTGGTTTTTTGGTTGTTTTTTTGCATTATTGTTACTTTTTTTTCTACTATAGAACAAAACCAAGCATGGATAAAAAAGCTGATCCTAGAAATGAGGAGAGCATCACTATTGAAGGTTTAGTAAGGATGGGGGGGACATAGGCAGACATAGAACTGACAGCGCGGAAGTTGCAACGCGGATGTTGCAAATGTTGCACCCAAAGCAACATGTTGCAATCAGTTTGGTTTTTCCAAGCTCTGACCCATGTCGAAGGCTTAGGCGTTTTTAAAAGGGTCTTGTCGAAGACCCCGGCTGAATTTAAGGTTATCTGTGAAGACCGAACCGGTTCCCGCAGGTTTTCTGTAGTGGCCCCTGAACTCAATTGTTTTAACTCCGCCAAAAGGGGGCGGGGGGGCCGGGTCTTCGTGTAGCCCCCCAATAGTAGGGTCTTTTTTTTTGGTTCCTAGAAGGTTTTTCACAAATTATGGTCGGTAAGATCATTTTATGACATGGTTTTCACGATGCGATTTATCGTGGGCCGATACCGCCTAGTATCGATGTTTAATCATATGACACAAGAGGTTTAACTTTAGTAACACAAAAAAAACTCGTAAAGGACAATTTCTTAAAATTCAGTCGATTAATCGCATGTAAGTTACGGGTACGGGTTTTGAAAAAGGGCCGCTGGAGATCCTGGGAAGGGATTCCAGGAACAGCTTCAGTGGAAACTCGGAAAATCGCGCATAAGTTGACTTCCTGGATTTAAACACGTGACACACTTATTGAGGTTTAACCCTAGGAAACGTTTGGCATTATTCGGCTCCTGAAAGAAATAAATAATAACAATAAAGATAATAATTGGTATAATATATATATATGTTTTATAGTATCCATTATATATATTATTATATATTTTATATATTATCCCTCCCTATCAAAGCTAAGCATAATTATATACCTAATATATTTACACACCGGTATATTCTATAGAAATATATATTATAGATATATAAAAGACATTATATATTATCTATTGGTTTTTTGGTATAGGGACAATGCTTAGCAGAATGCGTTTACATGCTAGGAGAAACGGCCGTACGTCACAGTGCAAGAGAGAATACACGCAACACACGTGACACCGCACTGACTTCACCTTGGTTTGTTTTGGACTCTTGGTCTCCTCAGCTTTTTACGCTACAGGGCCGGTTTTCTGTTTTACGTGGCGAGTACGCACAGCATTTGTTTACATGCCGAGTGAGGTGCGTTGCACTCCATTGTTTAACATTGTCTGGATTTTGTGACTGGTTGCAGCTTGTCATTTCTGTGCTGTTGTATGGGTGGGACCCCACTTTTGGCTCCTTTATTAAATATTAAAGAGGTATATGAGAATACGTCGTAATTTTCTATGTGGTCAAAGGAATCATTAAAATCTAACTAAAAATGATATATAATACCTAATAAAAGTTAATACAATAACATACCATTAATAAATATTCACTTTATTATATATATATCTACTTATATCAACCAAGAGTTAATATTGGCATTAAAATATATAACCTTTAGCACCAATAGAAATTTATCTCTACTAAATCACTAAATATCTTCATCATATCATTATATTAATATATACATAAAATATGGCCTTTACATTTATTAAGTTTTTCACATTGACGAATTCTTTTTCTATAATTCTCTTATTTATATATATAACATCATATATATTTCCAGATATTAATTATCTATGGTGATAGTGGGGCCATGATATATGGGTTCTAGTTAGTTTCTGCCATACTGCTGTTTTTTTACTAATACAATTTTGCATCTAGCAGACTATTTGGCACATATTAAGTTTGGGGTTCTTTGAGTAATATCTGGAGAGCAGAGTGATAGAGTCCAAGAATAATTATTTAGTTTCTCAGCGTATAAGTTATCATGGACAGGGGAAGTGAAGGCATCCCACTGATCTTAATTAATGCTCTCAATAGGGAGTAGAAGTTATGGATTTGGACCCCTCATTAAGCGGTATTTATTATGTATGAGGGGATGATTCCTTCGTGTAATGCTAAATGTGGAGAGATGTTCAGATGAACACACACACACACACACACAACTAGCAACAATGGCGTAGAGAATGAATCAAGTCTATAAGAAAAGATACGTCTCCAACAGCACACTCCCTTAATCACTAAACTCATTATAGTACGCGACAGCAATTGCTCGCAAAGAATCTCAACTAAATGTTTCTAATATTGATAGGATGATTTTCGATGTATAGAGCCATTGCTTTGTGGGTATCAGGCGGAGTAAGTAATAGCCGGGATTCCACTCTAAACTCCTCACAATAATATAATATATAATATTATATATATATATATACACCACCTTTGAATATATATATCTCAGACGGTAAACTTGCGTTCCTCTATCTAAGAAATAGTAAGTTTATCCTACCATATAACTTATATATATATATATATATATATATACTCAAGCTAGGGTAGAAAATTCTTCACTAGTAATACCTCCTTCATAAATGGTGAGTTGAGTGATTTCTATGTTATTTAAAAGGAACAGCAAAGAAGATAACGGGAGAATCTTAATCAATACAATAAATGTTAAATGATATACTTATTTATAAGTTTTGAGCATTGAAGGCATTTTAAGAATGCAAAATTATAGACTTACTTGAAATTTTGGGCCGATCTGTGAGTGACCTAATAAGTAATTCTATATGGAGGTACTATTATTTGCTCAGAAAAAGATTATAAGATCTATCTTAGAACATTACATTCACTTAAAACTTTGTAAAACAAATTGCTTTATACGTTACTTTTGGAGCATAATTTTTCCCAATTACATAAAAGCGCTTTTAAGGGATGCCAAAGAGTTTTCTTACACCTAAAAATGCCTAAAGATGTGAGTAAATAAGAAAAATAACATGGGTAAAGAATTAAAAGGATTCTGGAACAAAAGTACACGTGTGAAAAGTAGGGAAATAGATTCATCAAACTGACTTATGAGAGACCAAGTCATATCTCATATTAATTATTAATATATATAATTAAAGGTCAAAATATATGTAAGCTTTAAGACCTTATTTTTATTCTATACTAACGATATTGTATCAATTATTCCCTAAATTTATTAGTAGATTTGTTGATCTGCAAGCTGTGACTGAAACGTGTCTTCTATTGTAGTCAATCTTCCACGTACAACTAATCTTGTGTACTATTTCTATTATGTAGCGAAATATTGTAAATTTGAGATTAGCTATGAGCATAATAAACCGCATCCTCTGTTGTAAAGAATTCTGCGACTGGGTGGGTAGGCAGAAGAGTCCACGGGGGGTGGGGACACAGGGGGGGGCACTGACCCCCACAGTACATAATCTTCTAAATCTCAGGTATAGGCTGGAAAAATGAACATCAGAAAAGTCTAGCGATACATTACAGAAAGGTATTCCATTTTTGGCAACAGAGAGGGAAAGACCTTGGTTAGCGTTTTTAAGGGTTTAATATTTATTTCTTAAATTCTAATTATTATCTCTGTGACAACGAATACATATGCGTGGATCTAATAAGTGCAAGTAATATGTGAGATAGGGTACTCATAATTAACGTTGAATGGGAGCTCTAAATAAACGTATTATATAATTTTTTCACTATATGGCTTTTTCTACACATTGAGGTGTTTTCCTTGTTCATTATCATTTAAAGGTCTTAAAGTCAACATAGCAAATTGTGCTTTTTTCTATGAAAAAATATCAGTCAAGGGACCTTTATACATGACAGGACCAGTTATTCAAATCCACGAATCAAGACACCTTCAACAATCAGAAATAATGTGTATCGGATTAAATTGCGCGGAGATTTGGCGGCTGCCAAAGCTGTTACATCTATCATTCACGGAAAGCGTACCCGTCTGACGGAGGCTTAATCAAAAGTAGATTGATCATTCTCGCCCATGACTTTTACTTATATCAACATAGGGACTAAGGAGGGAGTGGACTTTGCAGAAAGCTGAAGGATTGGGATCCCACAGAAAATAACACATCTATTACAGCCAAATTTTTGATAGACTTGAGGCTATCATTTATCTTTGCACTAGGACCCATGCGGTTTAAAATATTCCTTTTAGGAGGTAATCCTTTGACCTGACACTATTGGTTGAGGGATATTTTTTGAAGACCCTGACTCACACGAAACTTGCTGAGAATAAGGGAGTAGAAATGTGGTTGATCCCTTTTGCTGTAAGTTAATTAAATATCTTGGAAAAGAGAACAATTCAAAAGAACAGAAAAATGCCGTCCTGGACGTCCTCCGAGAATTCAAAAATGAACTTGAACACAATTTGTGTGAGAATTTACTTGTCATATATTAGGATTCAAATTCGATAACGATACACTGAGAGCCGGGGTGAATACGGTCGGGTTGCATAAAATTTTTTGTTCAGTCTGTTATGATACTAACCATCCATAACTAGGCCTTCGTTTATGCTGAGAGAACGGCGCTGCGACTATTGGCCAGGTCACAATCGGAACAATAATAACAAATGGGCATTATATGCATTGAATGAGCAGGTTTTTCGAGTTAAAATCTATGAAAAAATGACTGAATGTTACAGACGACAGCACATTCAGGGGTAGGTGTAAAAAAGTTCATTTGAAAAACCATAATGTCAAACGATTGATTTGTTTTCAGAAAAGGTTTTGAAGCTGAATCTAGGGTGTCGGTGTGGCAAGTTTTTTCATGGAAGGGGTAGGCCGAATTGTCACCCATAAATTCTGCAAGACGAGGGACTCCTCTTTGGCCTTGAGCGCTCAAGGATTTCATTGCTACCTTCGAGCTTTGAGAAGTTGATGGTGCCATCAAAAAGAATCCACTCTTGAGCGGGAGATATGAAAAGAAGAGAGAGAATATTAATAATTTTCTAGCTAAGATTTAAGACCATCGGCTGAATTTAGAATCATTTATAAATGCCTCAAACATACAGTAGTTCCCAGAAATTTGAGAATGAAATACTAACGAAAAAAAGTGAAAGACATTTGATGAGACCGACGTTTCAAATATTAACAGTTATCGGAATTTACCTTTTTTCAGGAGATTTTTTTCTTCATTACGGGTAATATACCAAGAAAACATCGTGGATCATATCCTCCCTCAACTGAGCCGTAAAACTTTGTGAAACGGCCGTATGGACTCAAAAAAGGGATCATAGCATGTGCCTATTTTCCAATACAAATATGTTAAAAAACTTCCATGTAATATCCAAATATTCAACCAACAAGCAACCATCTAGTCTAGGATGCCTGATGGGCAGAAAGAACCCAATTTCATTTATTACCCATCTCCTAATTAACTCTTCTTCCGTAATAAAACCAATATTTTGTTTAGTTGAACCAGTGGTTTAACGTTATTCAAACAAAAATATATTCGATCCTTAAAAGCAGTACTCTGATCATATCAAAAGAATTTTGAAGGTTGTCAAAGAACAATGCAAAACTGCTGATCAAATATTGTTGATCTTGCTCTTAATCCGCCAAATGTTATTACTGCTGAGTTCTAAGTAGGACTTGCACCACCTAGAAAAGTACAATCTCAACAACTTAAAGCAAATTAATCATGCTGCTAAAACTTCTGCTGAATATTGAAAGCATCATTCTGTACTTATGCCTTATCTTAACTCCTCACTTTCATCATCTTTAGAGACCAGATTTCAGAAAAACAACGTGCCAGCATTTTATCATTTTCATTTGCATTCGTTTCTTATATTAGGTGTTCCGGTAGGCAGTTTTGCGTGAGAAAGTAAAAATGTTTTTCAGAAGTGTCCAAATGCTCCAACTCAAATGTTTCAGATGTTATTATGATTTATGCTATATCCTGTGGCTGGCATAAAAAAATGGAATAAGCAACAGTTTTGAAAGACTTGGAACTTACTGAAGTTATTGAAAGAGCCGACCCCTTTTTTCCTCAATATCAAAACCTGTCTATTAATTAAACTGGTGCGCTACCTTGTTCAATCAATACCATTGAAAGGTCTTTTAGCACCCTGCGAAGAGTAAAGACTTGGCTTAACTAAACAATGACAAAAGACAGAGGCCTTAAATGGACTATGTAGGGGATGAGTATTCAATAAAATTAGTAAAGTGAAAAAATGAACGAATTGGAAAACAATGTAATTGCGGAATTCGCTGAAAGTACAAAGGCCGTCTAATGCTCAGTTTAAGGATTTTTAATATTAGTTACCACTACAAGTGATCGTACTAGCCAACCACCAAAAAATATTACTTTACGTTCTCAAATAGATGGATTATTTTTAATTTTTTTTACCTCCATTCATGAACAAAAGAATTTTTAAATTACAACTGTTGTAGATTCTTTGTTATTTTATTTATTTTATAAACCGAAGTAACTCTTTTTTGTCCTGTGATAAATACCCATAAACGTCAAATCTTGCGTACACACAACACACACACACTCACACACCACACACACACATCATATATATATAATATATATATAATATATTATATATATATAGTATAATATATATTATATATATATATAATAATATATATATATATATATATTTATAATATATATAATATATTAATAAATATATATATATACTCACTCACCTTTGCCCCCCCCTAATTGGAAATCCTGCCTACGCCCATGTATATATAAAATTAATAATATATATATATATATTTATATATATATATATTATATATATAATATTATATAATATATATAATTATATATATATATATATATATATATATTTATATAATAATATATATACTATATATGTATAATTATATTGTTTTAAATTAATAAATTAAAAATTTCATATTTATTGTTAAAATATTAATTTATTTATTAACTTGTATTTATTTTTAAAATTAATTTTACTCAAAATTTTAGTAGAACGTTATTCAAATTGTTCTGTAATATTTAACCAATTGAGCAAGGCGCATATCGGCATATGTATCGCGCAGCCTCCTTTCTTGATAATAATATATAAAAAAAAATCAAGGCTGATAAGGGTTAGTAACTACTTTGTGACCTATCGTTCAAAAAAGTTTGTATTGTTTAATATGCCAACTTCTAAATGTTCAAACATATAAAAGTGCAGTTTCTACTTAAATTAGGACTAGTAATACTATAAACCTAACCAAGTTAATGTGTCGAAATATTTTATGAAATACTTTTCTCTTTTGTAATTTCCTTGTGTTAAAGATAAAGAACAGTGCAATATCTTTAATACTAAAATCAGACTAAATTTTTTTTAAACTAACAATGTTAAGTTCTCCTATAAAGAGATTGAGATTAATGCAAAGGATCTCTGTAATTATGATTTATTATTTCGAGGTAGAGCCTGGCCAGGAACTGTTTTGGGTAATAAATTGGTAGGTCCTATGCATATTAAAGTTGCCGTAATTATTTATAAGGTAAGACACTTTTATATTCCTTTATTAGTGTTAATCAGTTTTATTAATCTTTTAAAATATTTTTTCCAGGAAGTTAATATGTTCATTTGTTGAGTTTGGTATTATTTATAACTTAGCAAAGTTAACAATATATTTTTTATTTCAAAAATTAATTTTCAAACCAGAAAAAAGTTTCTATTTTTGCGTAATCGAGAATTTGCAATCACGTATTGTTTCTTATGAAAGATCGATAATTTTCAATATCGATAGTGGAGCGATATTTGGACCTAACTTGTATCCGAGTATGTATCTTATATATTTCGATTACATATCGATATTATAAATTATTCACGGAGGCTGACTTTTTTAAAAATTATATGGGGAACAAGGTAAGAATGCAAATGTAGTGTTATGTAATGTTAAATGTAAATATTATTATAAAAAGTGAAGTGTTAGTAATTGGTGATGGGATAGTTAAATAATAATCATATTATTAAAAGCAGCAAATTTATGCTAAATTAGAAATTTAAGTTTGTTTACAAGCAGTACATGCGTGCGAAATAGGCTATAGCTATTGAAAATTATAAAGCTGCCTATTTAATGAATTTTGGGGGATTCAATTTATTGGTTAACGAAAATTATTAATATTTAAGGTTATAGTAATTAAATTATGCTACAAATAGTAAAATTTTATTATAGGCTAAGTTAATATACCTAATTAAAATTATGGGCCTAAATAATGACGAAGTTCAAGCCTTAAGCTCTTGTAAAGCTTCTGTTAAAGCTTTGATAAGAAAAAGAGCTATTTCTAAAGCAAAAATTACTAATAATTTAAAAAAAGTTAACTGCATTTTGGTAATGAAAATAAATTAACAGAGCCTCTATTTAGAGCTGTAAATACTGATATTGAGAAAGAAGTTTATTCTATTAAAAGTTTGGATGAAGAGATTGTCATACTGTTGTCTGATAATAATGTAGATAATTTAGATCCTTCTTATTAATTCTGAGCTTGAAGGTCAAGTAGATTACCATTTTGAGTTGTCAGCTGAGTTATTGTCCTTTGAAAAATATTTTCCTAAAGAAATTGTAAAAATAAATGAGAGTGTAAATACTGATAATTTTTTGGATTTAATAAATAAGGTTAATATAAATGATTCCAAACTGCCTCAGTTGCAGTGTGAAGTATTTGATGGATTGGGGAAAAAAAATAAATTGCTTTTTTTCCAATTTCCTTAATAATTTAATAATTTAATCGGTAATAGGAGTAATTTAACCAATTCAGTAAATTAACTTTTTTAATTATGTTTTTTAAAGGATTATGCTCTTAAAGTAGTAAGCCATCTGTCTATTACACACATAAACTCAAAGATAAGGTTATAAAGAAAAAGATTTCTTGAATAGGCCTTTCATAAAATTATGAAAATATAGAATAAATTTTAATTCTTTAAAGGTTGATGAAGGCTATGATAAAGGCTTTTTGAAATTGAAAGTGTAATATATAAATGAACTTAGGTCAATGATTTATGAACTTTAAGAGTTATGAAGTAGAACTTTTTAGAAGCTGATACACTTGGAAGTCTACTCTTGAGTAATATAATATTTCAAAATTTGCCTAAAGTGTTCCCAAATGAATTTAAATACATAAAATTGCAAAAATAAATCCCTACTTGGTACAATTTTTTTGATCATGTATAGTGAGGTTACTTAAAAAATACTTTTAAGTATTTTGCCAAATAGGAAGGATGTATCAACCAAAGCTTAAAATAAATGGTCCAATATCAAAACGTAATTCTAGTATCTCCTTCAAAATTTTAAAACACTGTAAATAATAGTAAAGAATTTCTAAAATGATGTAAATAATACAAATCAGAA
>JABUQX010044578.1:0-12500 GCA_015478945.1 Trachelipus rathkii
AAGTAGTAGTACATTCGCATTCGTCTAGGAATTAGAAACATTTTTAACTCTTAAGAGTAGTGTGAATATTTTGACTAAGGTTTCAATCTTAGTCTCCCTACCCTTTTTAATAATTTCTATTGTTATGCCATGACCTCCTGGAACATTTCCTTTCTTCATACAATTTGTTGCCATTTGAACTTCCCAAACAGAAATTACAGAATTTCTTCAAAATTTCCATTGCAACTAAGGGTCATCTCTCCCTACTTTTGTAAAGTTCGGTTTAAAATTATTCCTGGAAATAGCAACCTTATGGAATCTGGTGAAGAAACCAAGTCTTGTAAACATTCTTACAAAACATAAAATCTACTTAACGAACGCAGAACTAAGCATTTCTTATAGTTTGTAAGCTTCAAATCACAAAGCCACGAAAACGCCTTTAATACAGAATAGCCTTCAAAATATTTTAAAAACTTAAAATTTTAAATTTTTTTTTTGACAACTTATGACTTAAACAACCATGATTTAGTCAATGGCTTCTACCGCCTCATCGCGCGAGAGCACTATGCACACTATTTCTGGGAGTTGGATCTCCCTCCTCAAAAGTTAGCGTCTACGGTGACTGAGTCTGTCACAAAATCAACACTCACCGAAACGACGGTCACACGAGTCACGGTAATCGACACTTTCGGCGGATATGCTACTTAAGTTTTTCTTCTTCAAACTCCTGAGAACAAGTTGAGACCAGTAAGGTAATGGCCAAAAAGATAATATTTGTCTAAACTACAACGAATCATCGCCATATAACTTTTTTATAGAGAGACCTTTGTAAGAGACCATATATTATCTCTATTTAATGAGCGAGAGTCACTTATAAAAGTAGACACTTTTTTTGACCTTTGATCTTTCTAAATAGGCATCCTATCTCTGGAAAGCTTTTTCTCACGAGCCACAACTATAGATCTGTTTTGGCCTTATAAATAATAATAATTTGGTGAGAGAGCTTCTGGTAAATTTTTTTGGATGCTTTCGCACCTTTTGGAGTGAACATTATAAGAGCTATTTTTGGTCAGCCTCACTCTCTTTCTCTCGAAGTTATAGAGGAAGGACGTATCGCTCATAAGCGGTTGCGTAGTACCATACCTCGAGGTTGTTAGCGTTAGCGCCACTCCTAATTAATTTTTAGCTCATCGAATTTTTTTTATGTAAGTTTTTGACTCTATAGAATTTCGGCTTTGTTTAGACCTTTTGATGATTTAAGGATAGGTCTGGAGTTCCATTTAATTTACCTTATATTCTAGAGGTGAGTTGCATTAAAATTAGACCATCATCTTATTAAAGGTCATTGTAGTGAATGTGAATGATTGAGTAGGGATTGATCTTGGGAGACACTTCATTTAATAAGGTATCTCATTATGCTGCCTTATTATAGGTCCTTTGTGACCAGGTTAGACTGAGAGTGCTAACATGATAGTTACAATATTATAGCAGTATGTAAGATGTATTAATCTAATTTATGATCCTGTTTATATTAGGAGTCTGTTCTACTATTATAATACTTTATATAGTTATAGCATATCAGCTTAACCAACATACTATCATCAATACACTACACACATCTATACATTCATAAGTCGATCACACACTATCTCAACTTTTATACACATTCAACTAACTAATCATATATTATTATTATTCATGTTGGTGATTCTTAACAATTTAATTCATATCTTATTCATAGATATTCATAATTTATATATTATTGTTTTTATGCTTACGAGCACACTCAATCACTATTCACTTTCACATGGTGTATAATCTACATATCAACAGTAATGACACTCATATACACTCCCTCCATAATGGATAGTCTTACCATCACTTATCAATTTTAACACTTATACACACATACAAACACATATATAAGCGTTTTGACTGTCAGCCCTTTGGTCTTCCATGGAGGCAAGGGTTGGCCGAGTCTAAAATTTATGGCCTTATTCACCGCTAATTTATTTATTTCGGACTCAGCTCACTAATGTTTTCGGACGTTATCAATGTGAGGTCGCATATTTGTTGTGTGATGTATGTGTTCGTCGATATTTTTGTTCGGCGTCTTTCAGACGCATTTACCGGCTCTTAGTATTCCAAGGGAGTGAGTGGGAAATAGTTTGAATGAGCTTGGAGAGCACCTTGCTCACTTTCTGCGGTAGTATTATCTGCGTCATCCTTTTCTTGCGAGAGAGGTAAATGCGACAGATCCGTTCATCTTTGAGATATGGTATACATTCTACTCAATGTATTGCTTCTATCCTATATAGTATTGCTTGTTTTTACAAATGTTTACATTATTAGATATGAGTATCAATTTGGTACTCTTGGAGGGCTATACAAACCTTTGATGATATAGTCACGCATTATCGACATGAGAGATGATACAATATTATTTATAATTAAGTATATGTGAATATCTTATTGGATTTGGTTGTCATTACTCTTTATAGATAGTTTTTTTAACCCCACAAGTATAATATTGTGTCTAAGTTTGAATTATGTTGTAAGGCATTGTAAATGTATTAGTTTAAGATACTATAGATGAGTTAGCTCAGGTGAGTGACCAAGTGAGTGAGCGTTGAAGAGGGCGAGAGTGGTATAAATATGTAGAGTGACACTCTAAATATTATGAGTGCTTCAATTGTGTTAAGTTGTCCCCACATATAAGTGTCCGGGAATAGAGTTAGTAGTCTTATCATTGTGCTCAAGTCTGAGTGCCACTTTTTATAACAAGTCCTTTCTCTAGCCTTCCCCATGAGCATCCCAAAAGTAGCCCTAAATTATGAGGTGTTCTCTATAACTCCCTTAGTTAAATATAGGATTTTAATGAGGATAATATATACGATGGTGTATATTTAACATATAAGTTTGCTAGGTAGTAATTTATACTTCCTTACTATATTAGTATTTATGTTCAATTTTTCTTAACACTTATATAGCTACGACAGAATATATATCTTAATAAGGTTACATATCTTATATGTGAACAACCAGAGTGACCCTAGCTAAACGTTTCCGAGAGTCCGCGTATCCGCAGGTTGAAACTCACTAATGCCGGCGAAACCAGTCCGCAGTGCGTTTCACCTGCAGATGCGTACAATATTTATCCTAAAAGCATATCCCAGTCCGCCAGCGTGTGCAACCACAAAGGCGCTAAATATTTCCTGCGCGGAACATAAAAATATTATTAGCTTAATTGAGTCTATTCATATTAAATAAATTTGTTAACGAAATTTTGATTTAAAAAATACCTATTTTTATATTATACGTAGTTTTAAAGTTAGGTCGTAAAATCGCAATTTTTCATTTTTATAAAATGAATTATTAATAATTTTAATAAATCAAATATCTATGAAGCTTAAAAAGTAGTTACTTTAAACATCAATTAGTACTTACGAAGTTTTATTTAAAAACATAAACATATATTTAAATAAGCATTATATAATGAAAAGTAGAAGTACTATAATAGACTCCATCACACATTATAGATTATAAGGGTTAACAGGGTAAGATTTATCATTAGTTTACAGCCATACTACATTATTTAATTATTTTTTAATAAATATTAAAGTGAATAAATATAATTAGATTTTTACAATCTTATTCAAAATTTTATCAATTCAAGGAAGAAACCATATGTATGCTAAAATATCTTCGCGCTCGATTATTTTTTGTTGAGCATTCTAATTAACGGATAAATATCCAATGTCCTGTTGAGTGTGATGTCATGATCGTTAGGATTTAGTATTAATATGAAGCAAGGTCATCCTTCGCTCTTAACTTTATCAGAGTTTATCGTTCGTTAATTAGGATCTACATTCCTAAATAGCGCGTATGGTTCATTGTCATTTTTAAAACACCTGATGTCATTTCCTTCCTTATCATTTCTATATTCCTTTTATCTAATCAATAAGTAATCGTTTTGCGTACTTACCGTTCATGTTCAAGTGAGTTGAGTGATACTTCAAGATATTGAACCTACTCACGTGATAGGGTTGATTGTAGCTTGATCCATTAAAAGCAGATGATCTTAGTTCTTGAAGGTGCCCATTCTTCAAAATGATTTAAATGATAGGCGTTACTATAGCTGACAAGGTCTGCCTGTAAAGATCATGCATCTGTGCAGCCATGAATATAATTACTATTATACTTTGTGTTTATCATTTCTGTCAAGAATTTACAACCTGCTCCTGAGGTGCGTATTTCATTCTTACACACGTTATACTCATCGCGTACAATTGGCATATTAGATCGTAAAGGAAGGCCGCTGTACAGCAGGGAGGATCAGGTTCTCCGCGTGGTGTATAGATCCACGGATCTTCTACATAAATGGCCACTGCATGGGTCTTCCTGATGCAGACATCTCATTTCACATGCTAAGATTACTGATGTGCGTATCCATAAGTTTTCGAAATGTTTAAGGAATTTATTAGGCTGTGACTCTCTTACTAATTCCCCCCTGTCTCGTTGAAGCTAGAGTGTCTTCATTGGCTCCATTAGAATCAATCCCTATAGATTGACTTTTCTGTGGTGAGATTCTCCGTTCTACCAATGTTAAGGACTATTGTATACTCGATAACCTCCATTTGTATGTGAAATTTAAGATATTTCTCATAGGTTCAATTTCTCTCTTCACTGAATAGTGGTACTTTGCGGTATTTGTATTTCAAAGCGTAATTCATATTTCAAAATTGACGCTGTGGTGATTTAATTCATTTTTTCTATACATATTTTTGTTTGGAGATATCTACCTTCCAACTAGTTGTAACTTTAAACTATGGTTCTTGGATATACAAGCCTGTAGGGCCGTGATGGTCTCTAACTCTTTTATTTGAAGGAGCAAATTTTACGGATTTGATACCGTGGCATAAAAGCGTAATTTCTATCGTATAACATAACCAGTATGGTCAAGATTATGATGTCTTTCCTTGAGAGAAGATATTCGTCATTTATCGGACCTGTAAAAATTCAATAAGTTTATGATTTATAGACTTTAGCTGCTTTTATATCTATAGTGGTGCAGCTTCATCTTGTGATAACTATAAAACCACATTAGAATTGGAGATGAGAAATTGTTTAGCGTCGTCTGAATAATTTTTCAATCAAAAGTGTTTCTATACCTAGCTTCTTATTAGGATCAAATTTAAGCAAGCTAGATCGCATCACTTAAGTGTAAGTTTCCGTTATCTGTTATAGACTTCAACCTCGAGTAGAATAATACAATGTATTACACAGGTAAATTTGACTCTGTATTTAATACTACATGCGTTCACGTTTCACTTCTTTCCGGATAGGAGAGTTTTTTCTTATTTGTCCTATTCAGTGTTTTTGTCGAATTTTCGTTTGTAGCATAATTAATAAATCATTAAAGGGATTTCTACGGTTATTGATTTCAGTAAGTGCCTGAGATATATTGAATCTCTCTTAGAGGAACATCTGTATTGGTAATTGATATATTGTCATAGGATTATTATATTCTGATTTATATACGTTTTGGATTCGCGTCTAATCGCTAACTGTGTGAGGTTCGACTCTGTGATGAAAGAAGATTCCTATATTTTGCACTCTTGTATCGAGAGCATAATTCAGTGACTAGAGAGGATGATAGAAATGATGTGTGTTGTGCGGAGCCTCTTGGCCGTGATGTGAAGCGATTTGTTTCATCAGAAATTTACTCTTGGTTACCTTATAGTACAAGTTATTACACACCACTTTTTGTGTGATAGCAAGGTTATGCGGATTTTTACGTAATTTAAATTAGCAGAATTTACATGGTCTAATACTGTGTTTCTTTTCCTTTAGCAGTTTTTTTCCGCATTATAGTGGCTTCTCTTTGTTCCTTTTATGATCAATGGTTTGCTTCTTGGTCCCGGGGCGACCTGACCTGACATTGTTATCGTCTATTTTACGCTATCAATGCCGAACATTGTCATTCTGAAAATCAGTGTCGCCAATTCGTTCTTTGTTTTAATGCTGTACTCGAGATTATTTCTCCTGGCTTGCAATTATCTTTGTAATTAGCATGTCTATGTTCTGCTTTGTCTTACGGTTATGCCTTTTTGACTTAGTTATTTATTATTTCCCCCGATCCTCTCCTGAATAGGGGTTCTGCTGGCACTTTGTGCTCCAATTAGCTTGGCAAAAAATATCTCTATACCAAGTGTCCATAGTCGCCCTCTGCATTTTTGTGATGCCTTTTGGAATATCTCTTTCTTCGTGCCATTATTACAGGAGTGTGTCCTTTCTTATAGCTATCTTTACACGTGAGAGTATGTTAAACCGTGAATGAAAAATATACTTCGACTACATTTTGTTTGTCTCATTATATGTATATCTGTCCATTAATGGCTGTAATTTACTGCTACTCTGTTGTCTTTGCTTAGAGTAATGAAACTGTTGCGAGATAACAGAGAGGTGCAAGCCGTATGTTTAATATTCGGTGAGAGGGGATTTCCTTGCTATCATTGCTTTGTTCTAATATGCACGGTTAACAGAACAGTAAAAAAATTTGTGTGCTGATTTGTCTAGAGGGGGGTAGAAATTTGTAATACATGGTAGGGGAATGTTATAACTTTAGGCTTTCTTCTTGGGGAAAATGATTATCGACTGGCTTAACTAAAAGGAGCTTTTAGATTATTACCCGGCACTTTACATAGGGTTGAATGGGATGCTTAAGTCATAATTGGTCTTATATGTACATAAGCCATTGAGCCTGGGTGGTTCGAGTGCATCTCGGTCGATGGGGAGCAGTGTATAATTGCAGGTACTGCTTTGGGGGGGGCTTTGGTGCCTTTTCGATTCTGCTGTCATCGTTTTTTTGTGTTCATTGGTGTGGAAGTCATGGGGGTTTTGGATTTCTCGCCTCACTAGGGAAAATCGGTATCGCCTTCTTTCAACGATAGTTAGGGATATTCATTGAAAGTATATGTTCTCAGTTTAGCTCTACGCATTTGAGCTGTTTGTATGTTGTTGCTTTTTGGGTGTTAGTTTTGGTTGTTTTGTGTTTTTTGAGTTTGTTCCGCGTGTTGGTACGTGCATTATTTACTGGCCTGGAACCTTATGGGTGTAGGGCGTGTCGAGAAGAAATGACCTATGTGACTGGGTGCTCTTATTTGGTCTAGGTTTAACACTTACTATGGATTCTTTAAAAGATGAGTATTTACTTGGTGTAATCTTGTTCATTTAGTACGTTTTGCATAAATGGTTCGGTGTTTGTGTATATCAGGTCTTTACTCAGCAAAGTTTAATCACGGGTGTCACTATGCAAAGAGATTGTCGTTTAAATAACGCTAGAAACATTATTGTGCAGGTCACGGTTGGTGGTGAATAAGGACTGAAAAATGAGCAGGACATCCGATTTAAAATATGGGCCGTCCGCGAGGAGCAAATTTCTTTTGGTATATATATATATATATTGAAGTAGTGTGCTTCCGAGCTGCCACCATCCCTCGTTCAATTATATTCTATATCTCAGTACTAACGTTTTTCCCTTGTGCTCTAAGCACGCATATGTCAAGCCTGTTCCGAAGAATAACAGCAGCTGATCAATCTAACTTTCGCCTTATAGTTCTTGCTCTGTCAGCCCTCATTTCTCTTACCATCTAGAATCTCACTCCCTTCTTTCCGATCACCAGTATAGCTTTCGGCACTCGAGTTCTAGTGGGAATATACTTTTTATCTCACAGATTTATAGTCTTTTACCCTCAGAGACTTTGAGATATTCAAAGCGATTGACTGGGTATGGCATGAGTCGCTGCTTTCCTAGCTTCTCTACTTTGGGTTTCCTCCTTCTCTTTTATTTCTTATATATGTTTTCTTTCAAATCGCTCAATGTTGGCCGTTGTTGATGGGGCCGATTCTTCTTCCTATCCTTTCAAAAGTGGTGTTCTTCAGGGTTTTCTTATATCTTCCTCTCTTTTCTTACTTTTCATTAATGATCTTCCCGGGTGCAATTCTAACTCTATCCATTCATATGCTGATGACTCAAACCTCAATTTTTCTACCTATTTCAAATCCAACCACTCTTGAATAAAGAGTTCCTCACAACTTAATCTTTCCATTTCCATTTTTGCCTTTGTGAATAAAATTTCCGAGTAGGGTCGTCTCACCCTGTGAAATTCAACTTTTAAAATAACTTCGATAGTTCTCGAATCAACTGAACTCTCGTGTACCACCTCCTTTACGAGTCCCGAGTTGCACAAGGGTTACATTGCTTAAATATGAATTTTGTGCGCACATTACCAACCCATTGCTTGCACGCTGTGTTGTTTCCTTCTTTCCAGCCACCTCTGATCTGTGGATTTCTCTTTCATCTTCTGTTTCATGCTAAATTTAATCTTCCTTTTTAAAAGTTAGAGACTGTGCCAATCTGCGAAATATGCCATAGGTGGCACCGTATGGGTTTTAATTTTATTTTTAAAACTTTCATTTTACACTCCCTCTTAGATTAAGAATCTGCTGTGAGCAGTAATGTTGACTGTAATATATATATATATATATATTGTTATATATATATATATATATATATATATATATATATATTATATATATATATATATATATATATATTATATATATATATATTATATATATATATACATATATTATATATATATATATATATATATATATATATATATATATATATATATATATATATATATATATATATATATATATATATATATATATATATATATATATATATATGTTATTTAATATATATATATATATATATATATATATATATATATATATATATATATATAGTTAGTATATATATATATATATATATATAAATATATATATATATATATATATATATATATATATATATATATATATATATATATATATATATATATATATATATATATATATATATATAAAAATATATATTATATATATATATATATATATATATATATATATATATATATATATATATATATATATATATATATATATAAATATATATATATATATATATATATATATATATATATATATATATATATATATATATATATATATATATATATATATTATTAATATTATATATATATATATATAAATATTTTTATATCTAAAATGTATATATTGTTATAAAGATCTATATATATATATATATATATATATATATATATATATATATATATATATATATATATATATATATATATATATATATATATATATATATATATATTTATTTATATATTAGGGTAGTCTGAAAAAATAGAGGAAAGATTTTTTCTTCGCGTCTTCGACGGAAAACTCTAAGAAGTTGCCTATTGGTGTAAAAATGAGATTGTCAAAGTTTCAGCTCTATCAGATAACGTTAAGACCTGTCTCAGCAGCCCTAAACTATTAAAAACCAGCTATTTTTGTATTTAAAAAAATGGTTTTTTTTTCCGCCATAAAATTAGAACGGTGTATCCAAGGAATAATGTTTTGGTTTTTAGTTTTTTGGAGAATATTTCTGGCTTCAATTTTCACTCCTACAATATGTTTAGCAAACGTACATATTGAAAGATATTTGGCTTTTTCAAGGACCGGTAATGTTTCGGACCTGGAAAATCAATTTTCCCCCCAAAAATGTGAAAATTCGCCAGAGTAGATAATTTTTTTATTGAATGTTTTTCTACTATTTTTGAGTTATTTATCATCAAAGAGTTCAAGTAAGATACTTTTTAAAAAATAGATTTTAAACCAGGTAGGTGAAAGGAAGGAGTGGGATAGAGGGGGGAAGAGAAGAAAGAAAATATTGACATACGAACCATTTATTTATTATAATCAAACCATATTGAATTTAAAACAGTGAACTCAATTTTTAGCAAAACAATCTTTAGAAATAGCAAGTAGTACCATCAGTATAGGTCTTATGTCTCAATTAAATATTAATTATAAATTAATAATAATATATAAATTAATAATAATTGGTAGGTTGGTCGAATTGCTAGGTAGATTTGTCAGATTGAGTCACTAGAATCAAGTAGGTGGTAGAGGTTTTGAGAGGGTAGATTTCAATGTGTCTGGGAATAATTTTCGACATTCAGCAACTACTTGCAAAACATACTGCTTCTGCTCTTCATCTTTTGTTATGCTCGCATTGTAGTCTTGCATTAATTTGACACCCCTTTCGGCTGTGTCGTTTACAACCCAAAAACGTTTGACAATTTCCTGTCCTTTTAAGAAATTCAGGTCTTCACTCCAAACATCCGGATCGGAATGTAAGAAATGAGTTGAAATGTTGAACCTTTTGAAGAAGTTGAATGTTAGTGGTGTAATAAAGTAATCGACTTCTTTGTCCAAAAAAGAATGAGCTTCTCTCAAAGCGATTTTGGCTTTAACTATCCTATCGTCTTGTATGTTTTCTTCCTCAAGCTCAATAAGCTTGCTTAGCTCATCATCATCATCATCATCATCATCATCATCATCATCATCATCATCATCATCATCATCATCATCATCATCATCACATCATCATTATTATTACACAGCCATTATTATTATTATTATTATTATTATTATTATTATTATTATTATTATTATTATTATTATTATTATTATTATTATTATTATTATTATTATTATTATTATTATTATTATTATTATTATTATTATTATTATTATTATTATTATTATTATTATTATTATTATTATTATTATTATTATTATTATTATTATTATTATTATTATTATTATTATTATTATTATCATTATCATTATCATTATTATCATTATTATCATTATTATCATTATTATCATTATTATCATTATTATCATTATTATCATCATCATCATCATCATTGTTTAGCTCAAAAATATTAGTTTTGCACCCATGTTTATTTTGATTTGTTTGTCTATAGTTTTGTAAAAAAAAAAAAAACGAAAGCAACTTGCTCTGGATTTAAATAAGACAAATGGTTTATAAGTTTAGACAATGTCATCTTTGAAGTGTCTCCATCATTTTTTCGTAATCACTTAAGGTTTTAAGCAACCGTAAATCTTGGTTGGGGGTTAATGTAGCTTTAGGAGCACTAAACAAAATTTGACAAATATTAATTTTGAAAAAACAAATACTTCTGATAACATCTATTTTGGAGTCATTTAAAGAAAATTGATCCCTGAAAACGAAAATTTTTAGGGAGTAAATGGCTTTTGACATCCACCTGGCGTGATGCATGGCACCTGGCGCTCTGAAAGAAATGTTTTCTGGAGCAACACGACCTAAAAATATCAAACACAACTGTAAAAATTCTTTATAATCTTCTCTGGGCTAATGCCTTGTTTTTTTAACTGCGCTAAAAGAAAACCAGACATCTGTTCGAGATCACTTAAATTTATTTTAAATTTGACTTGTTCATCATCAACCAATATTAATTATATTTATTTTGGTCAATTTTTTACCCCATGCCTGAAATTTTTGAAAAATGTCAGGCTGAGGGCCAGTAGTTGAACCCATTTTCAAAAACTGCCTTCAGTATTACTTCTGAAATGTGGTGGCGACATGCCAAGTATAAAAGATCTTTTTCAAATAATTGTTCTAATAAAACACAGGTTCCTCTCAAACGACCAGTATTGACAGGAGTATTGCCAAAACAAATTGCTCTATTTTTCTACTGCATCCACTTTTCCACTTTAGAAAAAAATAGCCTTTACCTGAGTGCATTCCGTATTATTTTCAATAAAAGGAACTCCTATAAACTGCTCTTCATTACCAAAATCAAAACTGCCATCCTCTCTACATTTTCTTTATTCACTATATCTGGGAGCAATTTCCCATCCCAATGTAGAACAGCACCTTGTAGATCTGAATTTTCAAACCTACTTTTAATATTCTGTACTCATTCCTCTCGAAATTTCTGTCTTCTGACTCGTTAGATAGACCTGCTGATTTCTAACTTCTGTGGATCTTGCCCTAATGCTTCGGCAGTAGCCGAAACTATTCTAACCGCGACTATCCAAAATATTACATCCATCTAACAATACTGACAACTTCTCCGTAATAATTTCTTTACTTCCTCTGCAATACCTACTTTTCTTCTGTTGTATTGTTTCGACTACCGTTTCCTGAAACTCCTCATGATTCTTCTCTTCTATGTCCTGATTTTTATGTGATTCCTATCCTTCGGTGCTTAAAAGTTCCATTTCACCATCTTCGTCATCTAAAAAACGACGAAAAGATATGATAAGAAGCACAAAAGAAAAACTAACTTGAGAACAACAAACATATTTATCTACGTACAAAGGTACCAAGGTGCTAGCTAGGTACAACAAAATAGATCCAGATAGGTACTAACTACTATATTTAAACTACAATCTAGGCTTACCTACAGGTTTCAGTTTTGATTTTTCCAGTCTGACCGTCTCAGCTGCTTTTCTCTGTGTTCTTCGCTCTTCAGATCGTAGGAAATTTACATCAAATCCTCCCATGCAGCCAGTACGTCCCCATTTGTTTCTGAGGG
>JABUQX010044579.1:0-12500 GCA_015478945.1 Trachelipus rathkii
ATATTAATTCAAATTATAATAAATCATAATTATAATTAAATAATTATATAAATTAATATATATATAATAATTAAATTATAAATAATTATAAATTAAATATTATAAATAATTATAGATTATAAATAATAATTAATTATAAATAATAATTAAATTATAAATTATATATAATATAATAATAATAAATTAGGGGTAAATAATAATTAAAAAAAATTTATTTAACTTATTTACAAAAATATACACAAGACAATTGCTATTCAACATAAAACAAAATGTGTATAAATTAAAATTATATGTGTAGTACTATCTCTATATACCTTTCTACGTTATATAATTTTCCCTCTCTATGTATTAGTGATCTAAATATAGTGGTAAAACGTTAAACATTTTTATATAGTTACTCATTATTTTACTATATATAATAAAGTCACAATATTTATAGTATTTTAATCACTACTAAATAATCACCCCTTATTTGACAGAACTCAAGTATAAGTATCACATATACTTTACTACTCACTTACCTCAGAAATTATGATATATTACAAAATATTTCTCACATTTTCAGTATGTACTCTCTCTCTATATATCTCTCTATATCTCTATATGCTCTTTCTCGGAACGATATATTATATTAGACTCTACTATTAACGGAGCATGTAACAAAGTGATGTGATTATAGAGATAAAATTATGATAAATATATCCTATAGCTATAATTTGTATAAACATTAGTTTCATAATCTTTTGAGATTTTAAAAGAACTTTATATTATAAATAATAGCACGAGGCTAGTATGGATTCTCATAATATTACTATAACATACTTAAATTGATAGCAATTTTGTGGTTGCAATTTAGTATATTCACTGTGATATAATATAGATAACAACTGATAATAGTAGTATATAGTATATATTAAATAGATATTTATTATAATTATTTTATTAGTATATTATATATATAATATATATATATATACTATATAATATATATATATTAATATATATATATATATATATATATTATATAATATATATATATATATATATATATTAATATATAATATATTTTAACATATTATATTATATATATATTAATATAATATAACATATATATATCTATATATATATATAATAATTATCATATATATATAATATATTTAATATACCGTGTCATGTTTCGAAAAATTAATTACTAACATAACATTATCTAGTCTATAATAAACACCTATATATATTAATATATATATATATATCTAATATATATTAATATATAATAATATATACTATATATTATATTTATATTATAATATATATATATATTATATATATATAATATATATATATATATTAATATTATAAATATAGATATTAACGTGCCTTTACATCCATTAGGATTACAGTGCGGAAAGAGTTTCTGATATCAAAGATACGTTTTCAGGACTAATGTTAGTATACATTACTTGATGCCTGATCAATAATACTTGACATATAAATATATATATATACTATATATTAACCTCCTAATGTTTCCCTGCCTGTAAAGTTTAGTAGGTTATGTTGATACTATAAACCACCTCTACTATATCATTTATTACATGTAAGTTCAACTTAAAGGGTTTCTGTGTCATCAATTATGTTTATAGCAGCAATTATTTGTGAGTAGGGTAGTTCTAATTTCTAGATAATGATTCCATCTCATATTCATATACTTAGATTATTATGTATCTCGTTCATATATGCTTTTACTGTGACGTCTTTGTATCAGTATAGTTCACTTAATCATTATCAATATGTATTCATTATAATGTCCTTAACTATTTTTCACGTATACACTCGTTCAGTTAACTAGACTTTAAGCAGATCCCGTAATTAATAGTATCTTTTAGTATCTATTATTTGATTGTAAAGTGCCTTTATGACTTTTTACCAATATCTCTCTATAATTGCCGCTCCTTAGTTCTTTCTGACAGCATATAGATTTTTCATGGGCTGTGCATACAGTAATGAATCACTCATAAAGCAGTACAGTTTTCTGTATTCTGGACTATTTCATCTGTAAATTCGCCATCACATAGATCTAACCTGTATTTGGTGCACTACACATCATCGTTTTCGCCTGCTACAAAAATACAAGAATCTGTTATCACAATATAATGCTCTTTCTTTTACCTTATAGTAATTAGCATAATTTATGCGGGCATATGCACGTCGTAAAGCGATGCTATACGGGATGCTTTTGTAGTTTGTTGACATTATGCATCGCTAATGAATTTTTTACAACTGTAAGCAATATATTTATTGCCTATAGGTACAACGGATGGGACTTCAATATCACATTGGTTGATTAATTCCCATACTAATTCCCATACTTCTTTGTCACTAGTACATACTCTATCTTCGTGTTGGTGTATTTTGTGCAAATTTTCGCCAGAGATCTCTATATTAAACACAGTTTGCTATGTATAAATCGCTATAAATAGGGATTTTCTTAGTGATTATTATAGCTCTATTGTCGAGCTTATCACTCATCATCTTATTTATCTTTGAATATAGACATATTAATAATTCTTAATAAGTTTTTCTTAAAATATTCAAGGACTAACTATCATGATATAATTATTGAGGAAGCTCACCCTGACTGATTCTGAGTCTTTAATTTTATGATAAAAATGGTTGAATATATAATTACTTCAGCTCATTTTTTCCATAGGTTTTATTTAATTAACCCTATTAATATTCAAAATTATCTTAAGTAATTATTGATACCCCATATCCAAGGCCTAGCCTTAATTTCAGGAGTTTGATATAACACATCTATTGCATGCACTTTATTATCTCTCAATTATAATGTAGCTTTCTCTACAACCTTTATTCACTCTCATCATCGCATTTCGTACGATCGATGCGTGGATAACATTAGTCTTCATTTGTTAGACTGCTTCAAGTATATATATGGTCACTGTATAGGAAATGGAGATATGAGCAGAGGCGAGAGATAGATCTTAAAATATATAAATATTTCGCATTAACTACACACCAAAAAATTTCGTACGTTAGATTTCTCCTCTTTCTTAACAAGTCTGAATATCACGGTTCTCTCACTTTAAAGAGAGCAACAATCATTTGCTACCTATTCATTAGTTTTTCAGGTGGACCGCAAGAATACTTCATTCGTTTCTGTACAAAAGGATAGAGAGATGTATAATCCAAATACATTATCTTTTTGCCCTCTGTTGGAGGATAATAATGAACGAAAGGTTCGGTACGACCTCCAAACAATGATTTGTCTATTACAAGTCTATTGTTAACAGCGTCGTTACTTATACGCTGCACATATTCTTTAACAGTCACGTCTTTATCGATGTGATCAGGATCTTGAATTGTTTCTTCTTTCTGTGTTATCCATTCGCACTCCCATACTCTAATCACATTAAATCCATTTTCTCTGTAAACATTTTCTTGATTCATGGTTAGAGTGTAGCGATCTAAAGATGAATTACCATGAAGTGTTCCTTTTCCTTTATTACAATCTTTATGTCCATGCCATGCACATCCATGATTTAAAAATGCTGTTTTTACGCCTTTTACATAACCGAAACCATCAGGGTAGAGCCATTTATTTTTTATTTTAAACGATTTCTCTCCCCCGTTGCGCGCATGTCTTATACTGATATTATTTAATTTCTCTTGATACATGATCCAACGAATAGCTTCATACGTGAATGGTTTTGGATTCTCTCTACCTAGAATAGTAATTTTCCCTTCAGGCATGAATACATTTTTATAGATCGTGTAGCATAAAGATGCAATCGTTGTGCATTCAACAAGACAGTCAATATCAAAATCTTTTATAAAACTAGAACGGAATGAATTATCAAAAACATTTTCTGAAGCACGTTAACGGTCCTGAATGCCAATATTTTCGCATTCTTTCTCCAAAAATACTGTCTTTCTTTATTTTCAATTATACCAATACACTATACCGTCTCTTGAAAATCTTATTTTTCTATTAACTGACATTTTTACCATTTCAAAAGCTCCTTGTCGGGTATAAGTCCTTTATAATGTAAAGTTTCCTCATTTAAAAATGTATATGGAAAGAAAACTTTGGTCAGGTTTTTATCATTAACTTCCCATACATCTAGGCATCGCTTTTCAAAGCACAAGCGTGAAAAGCAGTGTATCTCTACAATACTATATTACGCGGTTGGAAACCCATCAATATTATTTTTATACTTCTTTTTATAGGGCTGCTATGATAGCTTTCGAACTTGGCTCGAGCTCTTCACACGTTCTAATGTGAGCACTATAGGATGAGATGGATCACCAAAACACCGCTCTGGTAGCAACTTCAAGAATTTACCACCGACTCGCATTATGGGCTGCATACAACCAACAACTACATCGTCTCTGAGACTTCTCTATGTATCACATACTCACCATTTGAGTGTGCAGAGAAGTTTCAATGGAAACGAGTTCACGCAACAACAGATCGCATGATATTCGATTTTAATACACACATTGTGATGGTATTTGTCTTCCAGCTACTTGCAATTCAATATAAGTGTGTTTTGAGTACTCTCCACGCCAAGGGACGTCACATCTGTTTACATACATTCTCCTCTTTCTCATGTTCGGTCGCCTGCATGTGCTTCATGAGCTAAATCAAATATTGTCATCTAACACTCATAGACTGTAAAATTATGGCTGTAACTTTTTCTCATATGTTCTCATTCGTTTCTTGTTAACTATCTGCATATAGTATCCTCTCTTATCTGCTTGGTATGTGTCTCGAATATCGTAATATGCATGTTGAGTGTACACTTGGTACCTCTATTTATTCTATTCTTTCTATTTTTTCGTTTTCACATATAGCTATATATTTTGAGATGTTCTGATCTCACTTTCAGGTTTGTTGCTAAACATGTCGTGTTTAGATATGTCTATTGCTCGAGATAATTGACATATGTAATTGAGAGTAGTACAGATAATGAATATTAAATAATAAGAGGTGGTGTCTTAAGAGAATATATATTTAATCAATTACGATCATTCTCCTATACTGGTGTTAAATCAATCAGTATATATATACATATTTATTTAACTTTCTTAGCAATGTTTTATATTATCATTATGAAAATGATATTATTTTAAGCAGGTTGCTAATTGTAAAATTTACTCGATTATCATTCGTGTATGCTATTCTATTAGAAATGAATATATCGTCAAGTACTAATATATAAGAATCCTGTACATTTACCATCTAAACATTGTCGACATCCATAATGTTCACAATCATAGTTTATTAGTGAGGCTATATTGATATTAGTTTACTAATTTATATAGAAAAGTAAAGCAATAAGTTATTACGAAATATAAGCGTTCTTAATATTAGCGTTCTTTTATTTTCATTTGAGTGATGTTTACTCGATAAGCGCTAAATATAGCTTTAACTATAGCTTATATTTAAGCATAGTAATTATAAGATCTATATTTCGTCGACATATCCTCTATTAATATGAAATAAAAGGATGCTTCTCTGTTTTTATTGGAAAGTATTTATATTATTATTAAACACAATATAATATCACACTTTTTTATCCTATACTCTAGAGTCTCTAATATTCATAAGCACATAGATTCCAGATCAATCTCTCGTGTCCTCCATTTTTCTCTTGTGAAAATCGTCTACTATATATCGTATTCTATCATTAACTTTCATTCCAACATTTATTAGCAACACTTGGTTTACTTCTATGCACATTCTACGTTTTCAATTTGTACACTAGCGTGAATGTTTTTTTGGTTCCAGCCTATCGTCTTACTGTTTTTGCTATGAGTTATGTCTGAAGTGTGCTAGGTCACATAGAATAGGCGGCGGATCCCTCTCAAATGTGTGAGCCTTTGAGTTGCGCTGGACACTTTCTTAGGAATAATGATAATAGTTATTAAATAGTACATTTGAAGGTTAATATAATTGGTGTTTTTATCATGTCTATCAGTTTATTTTCGCGCGTGTAACCACGTAGGGGTGAGCACTCGAAAACTCATAGTACGTAACTTTTAATTAGCTATTGGTCAAATTGAATGTAATAACGGTGCTTGTGATCATCGATACATCACGAATGATAAAATGAGTGCTGTATAAGTCTTAGAATCTCTGATACAGCATTGTCTATACGCTATATATTTTCAGTTGATCAATTAATATTAATAAGAGAACTCTCCGATTTGAAAATATCTTCCACCCAAATATGAAATTGATCCTACAACGACATTCTCCTCTAATATAGATTTAATAAATACATCATTCAATATTGTTTTATAACATCTCTGCAATATACATACTTTTCTCAATAATTTTTTAATGACAATCCATGTATATTTTTCAATCGTATATTAGTAAGTAAGACTTTCTCATTATAAATATTATATACTATTCATATAGTGACCATTATCATTATGTATTTATAATAGAACTCTTCTCATCATACTATGTATTTATAGTGCTATACGGGTCTTACAGATTATAATTAGGAATTATCCACATGTAATGAATATGAGCCATTTTCTATTCAATTACTGAATTTTAAGTATATAGGAGTAATTATATAATGATTCCATATTTAAGAGTCAAAAAGAAATTAAGAGATGTTAAACACCTTTCTGTTATTAAAAGGTTGTATGCTGTGATTATATGCAAGAAATTTTTTTTTTGATGTTAAAACAAAGTTTTCAGGTCTTTATATACTCTCAGACACCTTATAGTATATATTTATTCTGTATTAATCTCTCCTTATATCTTGTCATATTATATTATTACTTTATTATTCTTATGTAAGTTTATACTTTCTTTAAGAAATTATATATATTCTATGAATGGCAAAACAAGACTAATAATATTATTAATTATAACAATCTATTTAATATTAATAAGACATCATTCATTTTAATAATTCATGCAAAATTAATAATTAACATTAGATTTATAATAAATATAATATTAATAAAATTATAATATTTAATATAATAATGTAAATTAAATTAAAAATAAAATAATATATACTTAAAAATATATAAATAATTAAAATAATTTACCATAATATAAAATTTGATTAATTGAAAATAGAAATCTTAAATATTATTTAAAATATTTTAAATAATTAATATTAAATATTAAATAATTAATTCAATAATTAATTAAATAATTATTAAATTCTTGATTAAATAATTTTAATTAAATAAATAAATTAAATAATTAATTGAAATATATTAAATTAAAATCAATATTTAACTAATTAAATTACTAATATACTTTAATTGAATTCTAGTAAATTCTTAAAAAAATTAAATAATTATAATTATGATTAATTAATTTAATTAATTAATTAATTAATTATTTAAATCAGTTAAATTATATGTTAAATATTTAAATAACTAAATACTCGTAGTCATTAAAATATAATATTAAAAAATAAATAAGCTAAAAAAATATAATAATTAAAAAATTAAAATAATTAAATTTATTACATAAGTTAAATAATTAGATCAAAATTAATAAAGATAAATACAATAATAATTAAATAAATAAGGGAAATAATAACATAATCATTATAGCAATAATGTTATTAATTTATATATGTAAATTATTAATTCTAATACAAAATGCCATAAATAAACAAATAAAATATAATAATTTAAAGATAATTAAATATATTAAAAATAATGATGATGATGATAGATTATTGTGATGATGATGATGAATATGATGATGATGGATGATGATAATGATTGATGATGAGATGATTGATGATGATTTATGAAATTAGATGATGAATTATTTGATGATGATGATGATGATGATGATGATCGATGATGATGAATGATGATGATGATGATGATGATGAATGATGATTGATGATGATGATATGATGATGATGATGATGATGGATGATATTGATATCAATAATAATAATAATAATAAAATAATAATAATAATAATAATAATAATAAATAAAATAATAATAATAATAATATAATAAAATTAGATTCTTTCATCGTGTTTAGGAAATTTTATGTTTTGAACTTTTATAAAATTAAAAGAATTAACAGTTTTAATAATAATAAAAATAATAATAATAATAATAATAATAATAATAATAATAATTAATAATAATAATAATAATAATAATAATAATAATACATAATATAAGGTAATAATAATAATAATAATAATAATAATAATAATAATAATGTTTGTAATAATAATAATAATGTTTGTATGTTTGTTTATATCTAACGGATATAACCAAATATCCTTGTGTTTAAATGCACCTTTTATTTTCTGTATATATAACATTGTATTTTTATGTATTTAAATATTTGTATATATGTTTAGATCTTCGGATGTAACCAGTTATGCTCGTATTTGAATATTATTTAAATTTAATGTATACTATTTTTGCCTTCAAATGTTTATTTGTCTACTTATGTCTTCGGACATAATTAAATATGTTTGCATTTGAAAGTACTTTAACTTTATGTATTTTAGTTATTATTTTTACCCCATTTAAATGTTTTATAATGTTTGTGTGCATTGTTAAATGCCCACAAATATGTATACTTTGAATGAAGGTTAATTTTTATATCTGTATATTATTATAACATACTTTCTCACTCCGTGTTTAGCGCAGGAAGTAATGTAGCATCCATTATAACTTTGTAAAAATTTTAATTTATGTTCGTACATATGCTAAGATTTGCGCGAGCAAAATTTTAGCATAAGTCGAAAATGAAATAATATATAAACTGTCGTTTGAGATACTCTTCATCAGTAGCAGAGTCAGATAAAATTAACAATAAGAATCAGAAGAAATAAATTCACTAAAGATACTCTCTCCAGAAATACTCCCGGCAAGAGAGATAAATTTCAAAGAAAGGGCTGCGACTTGAATTTCGATCACAAATTTTCGCTAAACGAAAAGTCAGAGGCAATTGTGGAAAACGCGCTTTAAAAGGCTCTACCAATTCGGCTACGAAGAGAGAGTATCTCAACAGAAGGGACTTTGTTACTTTTATACTTTATTGAATATCTTTACTTATTGTTGAATAAAAACATCATGTCAAATATGGATTTCTAAAATTACCAACCCCTTATATAGGGTGCTTGCTTCACCAAAGTGGCCTACCACTCAAGATGACAAACGAAAAATGAAAGAAAATAACTAGATTTCCAAATTAATAAACAACAAACGAAAGAATAAAGTATTTCTGCAGCATGAATTTCCAAAAATTCAATAAAAATGAAAGAAAAAATAATCTTTCAAAATAAAAAAAGCAAAATGATAAAAAAGGAAAATGATAACTAAAAAATACATCTTGCTCTTTTCGCATGTTTGAGGTGAAAACATATTTTAGTGAAACAAAATACAGCTATAGTTGATACAAAAATAGTTTTAATTATAAATTGCTGAACAATAAGGTAAATCTGCCCAACTCTTAATAATTATATAAATGTATGTAATTTTAAATAAGATAAATAAATAGATTCATATCCAAATTGATAATGGCTTCCTTTTTTCTTGGCACAACTATGATGATGGGTCAAAAGCGGACACTCCTATTTTCCGTCCGCGTGGCCGTTCTGTATCGTAAAGAAGAGAGAGAGAGAGAGAGAGAGAGAGAGATAAGTGATTTTGAATACATTACTTAAAACCAAGAAAATGGAGTGCACAACTCATTAATGATGTAAAGAATGGTCGAATGATCCTCATTACTTGAAGGCGACACATTCTGGTTGTTGAAAGAATATTAATCTCTCATAGGGGAAGTTTGCGAAGTGTGTGACCCCCTTCCTCCGTTCTCAGCAATGTAGTTGAAGTCGATTGTGGTCTCCGCAGAGCCACTTGGATAATTGCAATCCGAAGAGTACCTGATAATTGCAACTGCCGAAGAGTAACTTGATATTGCAACTACTCCAAGGTTACTTGATAGTTGCAACTAGCCGAAGAACGTTACTTGATAGTGTGGCAACTACGAATAAACGAGTAACTTGACTAGGGCAACTCCGAAGATTACTAAATAATGGCAACTCCGAAGATTTAGCTAGATGAAGAAAGTGTTTGATATTATCGGTGATTAATACTGACGTCTCAGATTGTAATACGACTAACCTATTTTTATAAGTCAGAAGAAATAAATAAATCTAATCAAACACGATACAGAATTTGTCAATCTATTAAGACGCATTCTATTAAATTGATATTTGACATATAAAATTCTAAATATTTAAGAACTTTCTTTCTTTGAATCGAATGTGTTCGATCTTAGTAAATGATACCTGACGTCTCAGCTTAAAATACGACTAATTAAATTTAGAAGAGATTTAAAATATCGATCGAACACAATCTAGTATTTGTCTTAAATGACTCATACAATTTATTGATATGAATTGATATATCAAAATGGTAAAGTTCAACCTAGATAAATGAAATGAAATCAATAAAATACTTACAAGACCCGGACACTCACACGAACAAACCTACACACCATGAAGTTACCAAACAATCCTCTGAATGCAGTTTAAGTACTGCTAGCAACCAATGCTACTATTTAGTAACTAAAGAATGAAGACTGTATAAGTCATAATACTCCAATAAATGTGACAGCTCAATTCCTATGAAGAATCCGAAACCAAATCTAGAAGCAATGTACAAATGTTGATTAGGATTTATAAAACTTTACCTTTTAATATTTGGATAACGTTGCCGTGACAAAAGGACTGATTTTTTATATTGAAATTAAGACTTCTTTTTCAGCACTGAATATTTGATCCATAGTTGTAAAATAGTTACGTAACTTTTACTTGACTTGAGCTACTGATGAAAATTGTAACTTGAGCTACTGAATGATGAAAGGTAACTAAAATAGCTTTAGCAGCTTTTTATTATTAAAAGCTCGGAAATGGAGCTAAATTTCCCTTTCTCCCAAACATGATATTTATTTAAAAAGCGTAGTTGGTTTACAGTTTTTAAAATTATATATAATATATACTATATATATACTAATAATAATATATATATATTAATATATATATACTATATATATAGTATATATATATTATAACTAATATATATATATATATTATATATATTATATATTATATCTATATATATATATATCTAGTATTGTATATATATTATATATATATATATATAATTATTATATATATATAAGGTTATTTATTGTATATTTATTTTTTTATAAAAAAAAACATATATATATTATATATATATTATATATATATATATATATATATATATATATAATACATATATATTATAATATAATTAGATATATATATATATATATATAATATATAATATATATTATACTATACTATATATATATATATATGAGAAGTGATATTCATACTTTCACTTAGATAGAGTGAAACACACAAATAAACTTAAAATTCCTCGTACTATTACCAGACCTTCATCGGCAGATTTTTTAAAGAGCCTTGACTTTGGAGGTAGTCCTCGCATTCTTTCCTGCATTCTTTTTAGCAACCCCGCTACTTTCTCAGGGACAATGACTTCTGCTCAGCAACCCTGCGCTGACTCTCTTTATTTTCATTATGGTTTTATGGCAAGCTATGTTTTAGTAAATTCAGCACATTTCTTTAGAAGCCCTCTTTATCACCTTAGCCTCTTGTCATGTCAACTAGTAATAATTAACGTATAATTAGTTATTAGCTTTTGCTGTCGGCACAGTCGAAGTGAATTTTAAACTAGGTCTTGTAATATATCAAAGGCATAGCGTTGGCTTGCATCTTGTATATATATATATATAATATATATATATATATATATAGTATATATATATATATATATATATATTATAATATATATAATAATATATATATAGGAGTGTATATATTATATTATATATATAGTATATATATATAAATATATAGTCTACTATATATATATTATATATTTATTTCATATATGTATAATTTTATTATTATTTAAATAAGAATATATGAATATATATTGTATATATATATATTATAAATATGATATTATATATATATATATATATATATATATATCTGTTTCTCTATTAGAATTTTTCTTATTAGAATTTAACTTACGATAATATAGTTTATATAAATAGTGTAATCTTTAATATAGATATAAATGTACCACGTATTTCAATCTTTCCCACCTATTTAAATATATAATGTAGAATACACTTAACAAACTAAAGCATATAAAAGAACTGGAGCAAATCGACAGCCAGATGTAATTTATTAAAATATAGATAAGATGATAAAACCAAATCAAAGTAAATACAAGAAATTAGGCAAGTGTATTGAATCTTCTGAATCTTCAATAAGGCTAAAATTAGGATAATAAATCCGACTCATAACAACTAGGTGACATCCTTCACCAATTACAGTTTAAGATAACTCTTCTTATATTTCTAAAGAAGCG
>JABUQX010044579.1:17500-20000 GCA_015478945.1 Trachelipus rathkii
TTCTCAATGCCTTAATACTAGCACTTTATCTCAGTGTTGGAAGCTCGAATATGTCCAACCTATTCCGAAAAAGGGAAGCCGCTCTGATCCTACTAGCTATCGCCCTATAACTCTAACTTGTATTCTATCTAAGATCTTTGAAACAATTCTCATCTCTCACTTCTTAGAACATCTGAACTCTCATTCCCTTCTTTCCGATCGTCAGTACGGCTCTCTGCGTTCGAGATCTACTGGCGATATACTTTCCTAGATAACAGATTAATGATTTTCCGCCCTTTGGAACTACGGAGAGACTTGCGTGGTGGCGCTTGACATATCCAAAGCATTTGACCTGGTATGGCACGTTTCACTGCTCTCCAAGCTCCCCTCCTTTGGGTTTCCTCCTTCTCTTTACTTACTTACGCCTAGCTTTCTTTCAAGTCGCTCAATATCGGCTGTTGTTGATGAGGCAACCTCTTTTTCTGTCAATAGTGGTGTTCCTCAGGGTTCTGTCTTATCTCCTACTTTATTCCTACTTTTCATTAATGATCTTCTCACCTGCACATCTAACTCTATCCACTCATATGCCGATGACTCGACCCTTCATTGTTCAACTCATTTCAATTTTGATCCCTCTTTTACTTCTAGAATTGCCTCTCGTCTTAATCTTTCCGATTCTATTCTTGCTGATCTGGATAGAATTTCGGGTGGGGTCGTCTGTATGTAAATTCAATTCTTTTAAACCCCAACTTCTACAAATCTCCCTCTCTAAGACACCTAACTTTCCTATCTCTTTCGATGGTTCTCTCCTCTCTCCTGATGAAATATAAACATACTTGGCCATAGCATAAGCAAAAAAAATGTCTTGGAAAACTCCCATCACAACGGTTGCTAGGGTGGCTTCAAAGAAACTGGGAGTTTTGTTTAAACTGCGAGATTTGTTTTCCTCTTTTCAGTTATTTCAGCTATATAACGGTTACAATTGTCTCATCCGCCCTTGTATGGAGTACTGCTGTCATATATGGAGGATTTTGGTTTCACCCGGCTTTTGGATAAGGTCGAGTCAAAGGCCAAAAGGCTTATAAACTGTCCTATACTTTCTAGTTCACTTGACTCTCTATCTTTGAGGCGCAATGTTGGTGCTTTATCTCTTTTCTATAGGTACCGTAGCGGCAAGTGCTCGAGGGAACTTTCCCCTCGCATACCACCACCTTTACGATGCCCTCGTAGAACAAGGGGTGCTGTGTGGGCACATGAGTTTTGTATTGATATTAGTAACTCCAGACTAGTTCGCAGTGGTGCTTTCTTCTTTCCTGCCACCTCTGTTGTGTGGAATTCTCTTCCATCTTCTATGTTTCCTACTCAATTTTATCTTCCTCATTTTAAAGCCTGCGCCTGTGCTCATCTGCGTAATTTCCGTTAGATGAATTTTTGAGGCTTTCAACACCCCCTCCTTGAATAAAAAAAAAATATTGTTTTATAGTTTCTAGAACTGCACTCTTAGCTTATATCTTTGTTTCTACTTCCTCTTTAGACGACCCCGGAGCTATTCCTCCTCCATTTCCATCCAAGTTATTAATACCTAATTGCTTTGTTTATAAAGACTTTCTAAATAATTTAAATAAGAAAGTCATTAATATTTATAATATTGAAGTTTTAGAAAGTTTTACCCTGCTACTTTTAACAAAGTTTAACAATGTATGTTTTTCAAGGATTTACCATACCTTATAAATCTACCATTGCCAACCCTGCAAAGAAGATGTATGGTCTTGACGGTATCCCACCAATAGTTAGTAAAAATTGTTCTCTGAGTTTGCACCCTGCCATTTTATAGTTTCGTCTCCGCCTATCAACTTTAACATTTCCTCCTTACTGGAAACATGCACACATTCAACCTGTTCCAAAAATGGGGCTCCCCTTCAACCCTCTAACTATCAATCTATTATTATAACCTCAGTGCTTTAGAAACTTTTCAAATCCATCCTTAACAGGAATATTTGGAAATGTTTTAAAACTTTTATTCTCATCTTTAATCACCATTATGGCTTTCAAAATGAACACTCTTCAGGGAACCTTTAAAATCACTGTCTCTTGGTCCTCTAATTTACGCCATTTCGGTGACTCCTTTGTTGAAGCGCTGAACATATAGAAAGCTTTCGATGCAGCTTGACGCAAAGCTTCGATTTCTAAACTTTCCTCTCTCGGTAACTATCCTTCTCTTTGATTTCCTTTCCGGTCGCTTTATAACAGCTATTGTAGTTGGCCACCGTTCTTCTTTTAAAACTATTAATAGTAGTGTTCTGCAGGGTTCTGACCCTATTTCAAACTCCTTTGCTACTTTTCATTAATATCCTACTCCCAAATACACCATCACCTATTCATTCCATTCCTGTGCCGACTAATCCACCGTTCAGAACTCCTTTCATTATGAAAGATGTTCTACCAACAGGAAATAACTAATGCTAGGGTGGTGGCATTGGAGCAACTAACTTCTGATATTTCTCCAATTTCTAATTGGGAC